>VWZE01009409.1:423936-444484 GCA_013396675.1 Eubucco bourcierii
TGCTTGAAGAGTTAATTGAAAAAGGTGCAGTACAGTACTCAAATATTTCATCTGCTGATACAATAGCTTATTTTTGCTTTGCCTTCCTTGTGGGCTCCCAAAGGGTGGAAGGGTACTCTACAGCTGGCTCTGGAATATGAAAGTTTTGCCATCAGCACAAGAATCTGTGCAGCTCAGATTTTTGCCCAGCTATTTACATTGCAGAGTCCTAGTAGGCACTGTCTCTCAGTCCTGAACTGAAAGCCTAAAGCAAGCAAACTGTCTCCTCCTCCTTAAGATGAAGTGACCTCTCCAGACTTAGAGAACCACTTTGGTCAGAAAAGGATTTCAGGACACTCACACCCTCCTATCCCCAAAGGAAGGCCACCTCAAGTACACATGAGTTTTAAACTTAATGGATTGTCCTGTTAATCAGCCTCTCTGTCTTCTTGTAAAATATACAACATTTTGTGTCTCCCACTGCTTCAAACAACTCTGCACTGCTCTGGGAAGAGTTTTGAGTCATGGTCTTATGGATCATTAGAAATCTAAAAAGTGGCTGGAGTTGAATTAATTCTTTTAATTCTTAATTTTAAATATAGGTATCTCCCAAGACATTCTAATTTTTGATTCTCCTTTACAGCTAAGCAGACGAAGAGTTAAAAAACACTCTGTCAAGCATTTTGTTGTAAGCTACTTTTTAATTGTGGCATTACTTGACATTCAGTCAGCATGACCATTACATTTTCCTTCTCAGAATGCCAACAAAGCCTAGCAGGAGCCTTCAGAAGAAAATAAGGCAAGTCTAGAGATGCTGAACTAGGAATGATGGAAAATAATAATGAGGTAAAACTAATAAATCGATTTGAGCAGTGACAAAGCTTGGAAATGCTAAGGAAAACTTTCCCTTCAGTATTACCAATAGAAAAGATCACCTGGAAACACACCACAGATTCTTCTGTTTTACTGAGATGGAGTGGACATTTTGATTACGAAATACCAAGAATGAAGCTCAGTCTCTAAACATGCAATTAACTTGCACAAGCTGCAGCCAAAATGCCCTTCTGTGTGAGGACATGCTACAAGCTGAGCTTCACACTTGATCTCTCTGCCTCTTTATTTTGTCTTTGGCCTTTTTTATTCAGAAAGTGCCAGTTACTCAGAAGCCTGGCAGTGGTTTTGCTGAGGAGTGCATCTATGCACTGACAACTCAACTGAGCTCTCCAAAGCGAATCTATGCAGCCAGAGTGGCCGCTGTACCCTGTGCCCTCCCACAGCTCTGCAGTGCTGCCGCAGGTTGGGACCCACTTGGACCCAGTTTGCTGCTAGCCTGACAATTTTGCCTCGTTTTGCAATACTGTCAAGCTGCAGCTGAATACGGTGCATTGCAGGGTACAGAATAAATTTGGGGCTCCTCTTCCTCCCAGGGCTCTGCCACAAGCCCCCACAGCTTGCTCTGCACTACACCCATCCCCTACCCCTCCCCTCTCCCACCCACCCTGGGAGCTTTTTCCTTTCAAAAAGTATGGTATTCTATGCTTGAATTCTACAAAAGAAGCAAACTTGCATCAGAGAAGGGAATCCAAACATTTTTTCATTAAGCTGGTATTTGGGAAATGCCAATTTGATACCAAAGCTGTGAAAATGTCATCTTAAGCATGTTTATGTGACCTTTCCCTGATGCAGGTCTGCCAGGTGCTCAGAAACAGCAAGCTATGCAGTCCCCTTGTCTCTGCACATTTTAAAACCTCCATATCAGTTCACTGCTGCCTGAATAATCTTCTAAGATGTTTCATACTCCTCTCTGATAGCTCCTGCACTCAGAAACAAAAGTTGTGTTTTATGGATGTGTTGCTCGTCACCCATCAGTCCTTCTCCTCAGGCAAATGGCAGCAGCCACAGCTCTCTATTTTCTGCCCTGTGCATCATTCATCTCCAGACCATACTGTTGTCTTTAGGATAGAGATACAATGGCCATAAGCTTTTCAACAAGTCTAGTCTCTCTTATTCCAGCTTAGTGACCTAAACCTTGCTTTAGCTTACTGGTATAAGGTCTCCTGAAGGGATAGTTTGTTTAAATTTTAAATGCTTTAAATTGCACTTAAAAAAAAATAAATCTCTTAGTCCCACATTAAGATCACATCTAGACTTGAATCTCAATGCCAATTAATTTTACAAAGGCTGTAATTTTTATTATTTATGCCTGTGCAACACTCTCATGTACACCCATATAGGCAATACTCTCAGGTACACACTCATATATGTATGCATGGCTGTCCAACACACTAATGGCTGCTGCAGCTACGCTCAGCAGTACTAACACCCAGCTGTACTAAAATCTCTGCTGATCATGCCACAGCCACAAAATACCAGTGGGAGATGGAGCCTCCCGATTGCCTGCACTGTCCTGCATTTCACTGATGCTGGCAGTGGGGCTGGGATGTGCAACTGCAAGCTGCCCCCTTCTCACTGCCATCTTGCAATGCAGTGCACCAACAGAAAACGGTGCCCAGCGACTGCGAGTGCCCGGGTCTGAAAGCATCCTTTCTCCCTTCTTTTTCAGCACGCGGCGCCATTCCCACAAAAGAAGCCACTCTCGCCTTCAAAAGGTTTCCGTCCGTGCGTCATGGCCTGCCATGAATCAGCTGCATTCATCAACTCACCCTCAAATCTATGCAGCAGAGAGGGCTGCTCCCTCTCTGGCTACAGATTAGGCAAAACACTGAGCGGGAGCCAGATATAAATCTCTCCTGCTCAAAGGGAATTATTTAGCAGCAAAATGAGGGAGGGGGGGAGAAGTTTTCTCTGTTACTCACCCAATCCTCTCACTCAGGATGGCTCTATCTAACAAGCAGGCAACTAAGTGTTCTGCCTGGGACGTCTGTGCCAGGGGCATGGGGAGTGGGGCTGCGCCATGCCTGGGAACCCACTGCTGCGCCCAAATGGCCTCAAGCACCAGCTGGGAAATGCAGAGATTTTTCCATCAAGTCCACTGCTTGTTAAGCATGAGAGGCTTGCTTAACACAGTGATGGGGGGGAAAAAAGCCAATGCCTCCTGTTAGCTCTGCAAAAGGAAAACTCAAGTTGACACAGTTTACATACAAATGAAAAGCTGAGGCATGGTAATCCACAACTTATCCGTGTTCTGCTCTTATTTCCTGAAATTTAAGATAGAAGATGTGGATCAGCTTTGTTCCTTTGCATTGTAACTTTGATCGTGTAACACAGTAATTCTCAAGAAAGTCTGGGAACGCCAAGTCTCCCTGTGAATTCAGTGAGATGAGATGACTGCATTTGGAGAGACACGAGAGAGCAAGCTAAGCTATTTCACTAGAACTCAGGAAAAAAGAGGTGCAGGATGGGGTATGCACCATCACCTGCCTTACAAGTGACACTGGAACCAATAATGCTCTGGTTAGGCCTTAAGCCAAGCCCTGCTACCTGCTCCATGGCTGCAACACACCTGGCTGGCCGTTTCACCAGTCCAGCTGAATTTGCCACTGACTGGGAGTTGGCGCAGTGAGGTTTCACATGGTTACTGAAGCTCCTTTTACCCAGCACCCTGCCTGCCCATGCAATGAGCACCTGTGTCAGCACCAGGGCTGGCTTGGATTTGCTTGTTGCAGAAACTTCAGTGCACGGCAACAGAAATGCATGGTTTGCAGGAATCATAAAGAGATGCAATGAATGCTTCCTTACGTCACTGCTTGAATTTTTCCCACAAACCCCCTACTTCTGTCTTCATTTGGTATCTTGCAAGAGTATTACCCACACAATTGAAAATTTATCATCTTTTACAACACCATTAGTTTAGCTCTGTATGGTCAGTAATTACTTTTAAATATTTGTTTATCTTCTATCTAAAGGAAAACCTTTAGTGTTTCATTTAATTTGTCTTCACATTTTTACTTTTTGATGCAATTACGACCTTGAAACCTACCACGGTTATGCTGAAAATTCTTCCAAAATACCTCTATTTGAATTTTAGCCATGTACCAAAAGAACTATTACACAAAAATATTTTCTGGCTTTATTTCTAAAGTTCCTAAAAAAACTGCACCTTGTGGACTTGGATTCCAACATACTGGAGAAACCAAAACTGCATGAACAGAGAAGACCTCAAACGGCCACTAGGATCTGTAACAGTCTACATAAACATAATACATGACTGACTGAGAGCCTGTATTAATGTGTACAGTCTAACACTGCACAAAGTTAATTTGTCTGAGGGTTGGTTTTGTGGGTTTGGTGTTTGTTTTTTTCTTTAAATAAAATACTTTCAGAAACAAGGAGAACAGCCTTATGGTGGTACACAAAACAATGTGGTTACTGGATTTAGTCTTACCCTCCTAATGCCACTGCTTATCGACCATGAACTGATTTTGCAGATCTGTCGTTCAACACAATAATTTCTACATTAATTTCTTATTGCATTTGTACACTTAACAAATTGGTACAAATGTTTGCAATAAAATGTAAAGTTCACTGATACAATCCAGGATGGCCAGAACTGGTTACTTAGACAACTCTGTAGTTTTTTAGAGACACTTTAAGCTGAACTTGGAAAAATAAGAAATGTATTGTAGCTTAAAATAAATGTACACAATATAATATATATATATATATATTTATACATGTGTATGTCTACATACACATATTTTGATAGGACATTTAAAGCAATGTTTAGTTTTGATCTGAGTTCTCTGAGTGCTGGGACTACCTGGCAAATAAATCTAGAAATAGAATTTGTCCACAGTTAAATAAGAATTCCCACAACTTAGAAAAATATACTTTTACTAAATAAGGTTTAAATTAATTGATTTATGGAAATAGCATGGAGGATAATAGTTTCCAGACTCTGGCATAATTAAACCTGAAAGAATACAAACCACTACAAAGCACTAATGCATGCTGCCCTGCAGCCAAACACAGAAGACCACAGAAATACCTCCTGCTGCTGCTGCTGCAGCCACCACTGGTGGCACCCACACTCTCTCTGGCTTGATCACCTTTTTATATAGGCTTCATTTCCACCCAACACAAGTCACCCACTCAACCTCTTGTCCTGGTTATTTAAGGCCCATTTGAACCACGACCACAGTGTCTGCTGCCTTCTTCAAGTACATCACTTGCTGACTGATGCGAGCAGCTCCCCACTTCCATGCAGCTTTTGCTTTGAGAGCTAACATACGAGCAAGGTCTCTAAATTACAACTTGGAGGACCATCAGTACTTGAGCTTCACCATACAGATTTTGGATCTACTGCATAGGTAAATATATCATAGCAAAATGTACTTGTGTGTATGTGTGTGGTGTATCTGTATATATACGTATAAAAAAGTATATATATGTATATATATACATATACACGTGTGTGTGTGTGTGTGTGTATGTGTCTGCTTCTATATAAAAAATTCCATGGAGCTATGTGTAGTAATGAGACTTACCATGGCATCCTGCGTGCATTAGCTGGGTCGCTTTAAAACAAAAATATAGGCACCAGAAACAAGGAGAGAGCGCAAATCGACCTCGAGAAACTGAAGTTAAATCAACGGACAAGAACTTTGGTAAAGCTTGTTGATACACATATCATTTAATTCAAATCCAGTCAAAGCCTAAGCCTATCAGTTGCCATCAATCAATCACCCTCTTCACAAGAGGAAAGTGCATGGGTTTGTTTTTTTTTTCCCCCCCAAAGAAAATTATTCATAAGGCAGGGCTTAATGATTCAAGAAAATTCTGAATTAAATGGTTACCTTTTAAAAAAGGTTACTTCTTTCTCTTGGAATGAAAGCCAAACAGAGTTCTTGTCCTGTGTGTGTTTTATTCATTGTATGNGTGTGTGTATATATACACATTCACACACTATTAACAGTAAAGGGGAACCCGTTCTTCTCCACGTTGTATGTGAAGGCTTACATGTTCCTCCTAGTCTTGTACCCTGTGCAGTATAATAAGCTCTTGTGATGAGGCCAAACAAAAAGTTATATTAGTTTATGTAGCAAAGTCATTTTCAAGCAAGTAAAATAAAGCTCTGTATTCCAAACTTCTCTTCCTTTACATTTCTCATAAAGAAAAGGAAGGAAAAGGAAAGAGGGGAGGGAACAGAATTATGGCAGTAGCACTGAGCCAGTGGCATGTGAGTGTGCAAGTGCATGTGCACACACACACACACACACACATGTGCACGGAGAGCAGGGCTTTGGCTGACAAACGCAGATTGTCCAGAGAAGGTGGATGCGTAAGGAAGGAAGACTCTACATTGAGGCAATCGTATCTTTTATGTTCACATGGAGTGAGAAAACAGATTCCATTGAAAAGAAGAAAGGGGAAAAAAAAAAAAAAAGCAAAGACCTCTTTTTAGGTCCCTCATCAGTGAGAGCATACTCAGTATGCTAGAGAATTTACCTGAAACCTTTTAAATCAAGGCCTCTTTATTACAAAAATAAAAATGAACAAACGAAAAAGTATGAGAGACGACAAGATGCTGAAGGGTCACTCCGATCGTCCCTGCAGAGAACAGTTGCATCCCATTCATTATTCATTCTCTTCTCTCATTTCTACGATGTCTGTCATTTCTTCTGTGTGAGGCATGTCAGTCATTGCAGAGTCTTCACCTTCCGTGGCTGTTTCGTTCTCGTTCCGCTTCTTTTTCTGGATTGGAAGAAGCATTCAGAAACCTATCAGTAAGCTGTGCATGAACATTGTCTTGCAAACTTTGGACACTGGGTGAACTGTTGTGTCACTAAAAGCTAGAATGTTTGTGTTGCATTTGTGGCACGTCACTAATAAGCTGGTTTAATTTAGAAGGGTTCTGTAACATTCCTGGGGCTCAGCTCTCTCCTCTCTAATATAAATGCAGTAATAGAGGAATTTCTTATGCTAAGTTTTCTTATCCAAAACTGGCTTCAGCATGACTGGAGGGAAGAGAGCATCTGGAATCTTTTACATCACAGACTTTTATTAAAAAAAAAAAAAAAAAAAAAAAAAAAAAAGAAAGCAAANTAAAAAAAAAAAAAAAAAAAGAAAAGAAAGCAAGCAAAGCAAACACAGTATGAGAGAAGCTGAGCTGCTCTAGCAGGGGAGACAGAAGTGGCAATCTAGTTTCTCAAATGTCAAGCTTCAGGACTTTTACACAGCGTGAGCATTCTGTCTTTGCTTGGTATTGCTGATCCACCATGATCCCCCATCACACCAAGGCACCAAGGTCACATAGTGTAAGTATTTTTGGCTAGCAGGAGCAGGAGGCCATTTAAGAGTCCTATGATTCATCCAGGATGTCCTGGATTAGTAAAGCTAAGAAGCATTCAGCCCCACTACAAAACAAGTTGAGGCATCTGTTCCTCATTATCCATTTCTCAGCAGGCTTACTAGCTTTACAGAAAGCACTTGTACAGCTGACAAAAAGTCCCCCACAGGTATTAATGATTCAGCTGAGTTGGGCATATCAGAGTTCCAAAATTTCTACACATTAGATTTGCAGCTCTCAAATCCATTTATTTCCACTGTAAGTGAAAACAAGTTAATGTATACAGGTACTGGTTGGCTCTGCCGTTGGCACAATGGCTGCTGAGATGATGTTGCCATCTACTTAATAATTCTGGTAAGGGAGTAATTCGGGTGGGCACAGTTACTATTACTCCTACCTGCAAAATATTAAGCACCACATCCCTGGCCAGAAACACTCTAAGAGCTACTACTGTAACAAACAAGTGATGAGGAGGTTAGTCCCAACAGATATGTGTTGTGAAACCACAGGCTGAGAACAGCAATTTCAGTGCTTCTCAAGAAAAAGATGGCAGACTAATCATGTCAGAGATGAAGATTTATATTTCCTTATGAAGCCTGTATGCTAGGTTCCATTGCTGTTAACATACATCACATCCTGGTCCGGTTTGTTCCAGTATGTGGCTTTTAGACGTTCCCTGCTTTTTTGCTAAACATGGAAGTGGCACTTAGTAACTCACCTAATTCAAAAAGAACAGAAGTAAACATGCAGGTTACAGTTTTTGCTCCCATTCACAGAGTCTGTCTGTGCTATTTAACCACATCTTTCCTGCTTGGAGTTTGACCTGGTGTCCCGCACAGTGCCTTGAACACATAAGTGAAGGACTTTGCATGCAGGTACTGTGATGTACCCAGTCACCTAGCCAATATCTCTCCTGTGTTTGACTTATTTAGTGGAATATTCTTTGAAATACATGTATCATTACTATTCCAAACAAGCAGGATGGTAGTGTGTCAACTATGTAAAAGTATGTCTGTGAGAATCATGGTATCATAAAATTGCTAGAGCTGGAAAGGACCTCAAGGATCACCTAGCTCCACCCCGCTTCAATGGGCAGGGACACCTCACACTACATCAGGTTGCTCACAGCCCCATCCAGCCTGGCCTTAAAAACTTCCAGGCATGGGGTTTCTACCGCCTCTCTGGGCAACATATTCCAGTGTCTCACCATCCTCATGGCGAAAACCTCTTCCTAACATCCAATCTCAATCTACCCACTTCTGTCATTGCTCCATTTCCCCTAGTCCTATCACTACCTGACATCCTAAAAAGTTCCTCACCAGCTTTCCTGTAGGCCTCCTTCAGATCTTGGAAGGCCACAATAAGGTCTCCTCAGAGCTTTCTCCTCTCCAGACTGAACAGCCACAACTCTTTGTCTGTCTCCATAGGAGAGGTGCTCCAGCCCTCTGATCATCCTTGTGGCCCTTCTTTGGAGGGACATCACTGGCTGTTTCAGTATTTGTAAATTCTTATCCTCTACTGCTGCAGGAGTATGTTTTGGTTTAAATTACTTCTGTAGATGGGAATAAATAAATAAGCAATAACTTTTTGTCCATTTTTAGCTGAGCTGGTTTCATAGAACAATAGAAATTTACATGTAGATCTATATACAGACATTGACCAGGGAGGTTGTGGATGCTCCCTCTCTGGAGGTGTTCAAGGCCAGGTTGGACGAGGCCTTGAGTGACCTGTTCTAGTGGGAGGTGTCCCTGCCTATGGCAGGGGGTTGGAACTAGATGATCCTTGAGGTCCCTTCCAACCTTACCGTTCTATGATTCTATGGATACACGTAAGCTTGGATGAATAGTTCCTATGTGTACATAAAGAAGCTATGTTGTATTGCAGTACCAGGTCTGCAGTGCCAAACAGGTGGTGGTAAGGACAGGATATCCATGTTTTGAGGAGCAAGAGGCTTAATTCAGACCAGTGTGTCACATGGCCTGCTTCCATGGCCTGGATGCCCACTAGTAGCTGGAGGGCCACCTTCTGGTTTTATTTCAACCCAAAGAATTCCAAAGTTGCACACTCTTGAGACTGCACAGGGAAGCAAACAAATCTGGGGAGGGAGGGGGGGGGTGTGGGGGTGTGGGTGTGTGTTACATTTCAAAAGTGTACCCTTTGATTTGAACTAAAATCCATTATATTCATCAAGTGCTATCAGCAGGTTCTGCAGAGCCTAATTCTTACCTGTTTCCGATAGACGTAGCAGGCTGCTATCGCAACCATGGTGGATTCTCCTACAAAACCAGCCAGAAGGGATCCTACTCCAAGAGTGGCTCCATGAACTCTGTGAGTGGCATAAAGAGAAAACAGTCATGGTTGTGTGAAAATGCATGACTTGTAATTCAATTTTCACTGGTATATAGGAACCAATCTGTTCTTAGAAATCTTTCCTTCAAAGACATAATACATTGGCAAAGATAGTAAGTGGTGTTTTAAAAGACTTCTTTTGTTTGTTTCTTAATGGCTTCATACATAGTAAAAGAAACATATTCTGCATCAAATCATGGACTAAGAATGTAAAGCCCTGTACAGAGTGCTGGAGAACAGAAAACTTAATTTACAAATGAGATATTCTTCCACTAGCTTTCGTAACTACGTTTAATAAAACGGAAACAAATTCCCCTTAGGACACATTTTTACCTCTTTGCCACTCGTGTATTTTTTCAAAATCATGCCTGCCTCTGGAGCAACCACACTTGTGCAGCTGTAAATGTTTCTTTTCCAGATACATTATGTAGGCTTTTTATTATGGTTAGTATTTGGGGAGAATGTTCTGGGCTATGCAAATTCAGCCATGAATCACAGCATCACAGAAACATGCAGGTTGGCAAAGCCCCTCAGGATCACCAAGTCCAACTTATAACTCTATAGCTTATAGCTTGTAACTCACCACCCTAAACCATATCCCTAAGCACCACATCCAAATGACCCTTAAACACATCCAGGGTCAGTGACTCCACCACCTCCCTGGGTAGCTCATTCCAGTGCCTGACCACTCTCTCCAAGAAAAACTTTTTCCTAATGTCCAAGCTAAACCTACCCAGTCTCAGCTTGAGGCCATTCCCCCTTGTCTGTCTCCAATTATGTGTGAGAAGAGACCAGCAGCAGCCTCTCCACAACTTCCCTTCAGGTAGTTGTAGACAGCAATGAGGTCCTCAGCCTCCTCGTTTTCAAACCAACCATCCCCAGCTCCCTCAGTCACTCCTCGTAAGATTTATTCTCTAGGCCCTTCACCATGTTAGTTGCCCCATTCTGGACCTGCTCCAGCACCTCCACATGAAGCAGCAAGGCACAGAAATGCAGAGGACTATTTGTTCTGTGGACAATAATGATTTACCCCAAGTAAGGCAGTACAATGAGACTAGTGATGAGGACGATAATTCGCAGCACTGAGCTGGGTGCCAGCACAAATGTCTTCTTCAGAGTCATCAGCCAACCAGTCAAGTGCGCTCTGACAGTCACTGTTCATAAATAGAGGAAGGGGATGGGGAGAGAGGAAGGCAAGGTTAGTAAAAGAGTCAGTCATCTCATAGGAAGCTTTTCCATGCAGAGCACTGTTCAAAAATAACCATGGTGAAACTTGTTTCTGGTAACTTTGCACATTGGGAAGCCCTACGAGAAACAAAGATCTTAACTTCAAATTACTTTTGTATACTGATATTAAAAAAAAAAGGAAAAAAAAAAAGACATCTATAGACAGCAACCCTTCCTATAAGCTGGAGTTTACTGGAGTCTGTTTTCTTCATTAAAAAAAAACCAACCACCAAGCTATCCCCTTTTGTAAAGAGTAATCATGTAAGAGAAAATTTTCCACCTTGCTCCTGTGTGGTATACACACTAACTGCTCAGTGCAAAAAACCAAACAAAGAAAAAAAGGCATCTGCATTGTACCTATTCTTCTATTTGTAGCTTACCTTTATTGCAAAACTGCCTTGCCATGTAAGCAGAATGATGTGGCATTTCATTATGGAAGTTATAAAGGTTTTGAGTGAAAGCATTTTGATTACAGCTGTCAAGATTTTCTCTCTTCTAAGCAGGGCCATGAAGTTTTATTCTATATTGTCTACAATTGAGTTACTGAGTCTGGCAGAAAAAGGGGAGACTAATGGAGGTGGTGACACCATGGAGGTTGTTTTAGATGCTATTCTAAATAGGTATCATAGAATCATAGAATCACAGAATCATAGAATGGTAAGGTTGGAAGGGACCTCAAGGATCGTCTACTTCCAACCCCCAGCTATAGGCAGGGACACCTCTCACTAGTACAGCTCACTCAAGGCCTCCTCCAACCTGGCCTTGAACACCTCCTGGGAGGGAGCATCCACAACCTCCCTGGGCAACCTGTTCCAGTGCCTCACCACCCTTGCTGTAAAGAACTTCCTCCTGACATCCAGCCTAAATCTCCCCTCTGCTAGTTTAAACCCATTGCCCAAGGCCTCCTCCAACCTGGCCTTGAACAATTAATTTCAGGTAATTTCAGACTTTCAGTCTTGGCACACAATTATTGCTACTCCCATCCATATGTGCACGTTCTTGGTTAACTACAACAGACAGAATACAAGCTTTATTTTTGACAGTCAGAAATCTGCTTAATGATACTGCTCTTACTGTAACATTTGTATCTTGACTACTAAGTGAATAGTCTTGCTCTACACCAGCTTCAACGAAAATGGTGTTCCTTATGCTAGGTGTGCATGTAGCTACTTTTGTACATAGAGCCATGCTAGACTCTACGACCACGAGTCACAGTTGGTTTGGTTTTGAAGTTAGAGAGTTTTAATTTTTTTATTTTTTTTTACCTGGAAGTGGAAAGAAGGAGAAGATGCGCAACGGAACAACACACAGCTCTGCAAAAGCAAAGTCTACTCCAATGATGTCAACTAAAATCTTCTCTGACACGTTTGGCGTCCAAAACATCACGAAACAGAGCTAGAAGGAATGAAATTAAGAAGAGTTTATGTTTCAGAAGGAAAGCACAACAAAAGACACACTCATCTAAAGCATAGACACAATCTTCTCAATCTAAAGCATTTGTTTACTGATGGGCAGATAACTCTACTGATGGTAAATACACATGCAGTGTATTTAGCTTGCATTCAAATACAGAGTACACAGGTGCACGGCAGAGGTATGTTAGCTTCAGAGGCAATTACCACTCTTTATGGTTCTCAGACTGTGCTTGTTTGAGGCTAATTAGAATATTTTAATCAGAGAAATTAGATTATTGGCTGTGAAAAGAAAATACAGTGATGTCTAAAATTACCCATTTGTTCTGTTGGGAGATATAAAAGCAAGGACAGAAACACCTGGAGTACTGTGTGCAGTTCTGGAGCCCCCAGCACAGGAAGGACATGGAAGTGTTGGAGCGGGTCCAGAGGAGGCCACGAAGATGCTCAGAGGGCTGCAGCAGCTCTGCTATGAGGACAGACTGAGAGAGTTGGGGCTCTGCAGCCTGGAGAAGAGAAGGCTTCGAGGGGACCTGAGAGTAGCCTTCCAGTATCTGAAGGGGGCCTACAGGAAGGCTGGGGAGTGACTATTGACAAGGTCTTGCAATGACAGGACAAGGGGCAATGGGTTTGAACTGGCAGAGGGGAGATTTAGACTGGATGTTAGGAGGAAGTTCTTTACAGTGAGGGTGGTGAGGCACTGGCACAGGTTGCCCAGGGAGGTTGTGGCTGCTCCCTCTCTGGAGGTGTTGATGGCCGGGTTGGACGAGGCCTTGAGTGAGCTGTACTAGTGGGAGGTGTCTCTGCCTATGGCAGGGGGTTGGAACTAGATGATTCTTGAGGTCACTTCCAACCTTACCATTCTATGAGTGCAGAATTCTATGAAATTATATTTTTGTTAAAGCCTTTGATCATTTAACTGCATCTACAACTGAACAGTAGTGAGCATTTTAAAAAGAAGAGAAAAAAAGGAAGATATAAACAGCTGCTACTACTGCAGGGATTGTAGTATTTATTATAGTGATACTACCTCTGCTAATCAATGATAGCCTAAGCATTTCTGGAAGTGTTTTAATAATTTGAAGTGATCTGAGAAGTTGTGCTATTGGATAATGTGCCTTTAACTGATCTGCAGTAGAAAAATCTGAAAACCATTATGTATGTCAACAATTTACATATGACAATCACAGTATCACAGTATCACAGTATACTCTCTAGTCTTGAGGTCTGTATCACAGTATCACAGTATACTATCTAGTCTTCAGGTCTGTGGTGATGGGTTGGACTTGATGATCTTTGAGGTCTCTTCCAACCCTGGTGATACTGTGACACTGTGAAGATGAAGAATGGAGCAAGAGGTCTCTGTCTTGCCTCCCATTCTCTCCAGTGCCCTGTCAACACAGAACAACACATCTCCACCCAGCCTGTGTCTACTGTGGTGAGCACCTGCTTGTCAGCAGAGTTGGGCTCCATGATCTTTAGTTGTTCTCTGCTTTCAGCACCCTTATCTCCATTTAAAAGGGGAAATGGAGCGGGAAACCTGAGAGATTGACTGATGAGTGAGTTGGGTTTGGAACAGAGGCTTCTTCCAGCCTCCTGCAGTGCTGTAAGACATATGACAATCAGCACAGCTATACTAGATCAGATCTGTTAAATAAGAACCATCTCCTTCCTTAAGGGTCACTGGGGGTTGCCTAAGAGAAAGGCACAAAGAACAGAGCAAGTGCAGAGAAAGAGATGCCCTTTCCTGGCTGCATGGTTAAAAGCTGACGGCAGTTATGGTTTCATGAGTTCATTAACTGTGTGTGCACCTTCAGCCCATGCAGCATTATGTTGTGCTTACAACATATCTAGCATTAGTGATTTAATTTTTTTTTTTTTCAATCCAATCATGCACTAAAGAAAGTCAAACCCCCTCTCACTTGTGGTTCAGGCACTCTCCATAAGCAGGTGTTCTCACTTACATGTGGAACCTTGCTATTCTCAGCCAAAACTCACTGTTTAGACATTATAAATCAAAACCCAGAAGACTGTTCATGAGATTGCTTGGGATGTTGCATGATTCTATGTGTGAGTTTGGATGCAAGTAATTCTTGAAGTATTTCTTGAAAACTAACAATCTTTTAACAGCTCTTGCAGCTTCTGGGAGCTATTTCCATTTATTCTGGTTGCTGACAAGGGATTAGTAACACCCAGAGACCTGCTACATAATGCATGATAGTAAATTATACTAGCAGAGGCTACAGTCAGGTAGATAGCTATCTGCACGGTGCCAGGCTGATTTGCCTTTTGGCATTTGCAGAAAGATGCCTCTCCTTTGGGACATTAGCTGATAAATATAAGGCACAAAAGAGTATTTCAGTGAGCTATGAACAGCGTTTTTAGACTTCAGTGCAATCTCCAGGTAGGACAAATGCTTCCTGATGACAAAGGTACAACGTGGCTCTATGCTCCTCAGAAAGAAGCTATGAAATCCCAAATGGGTTTTTTTAAAAGCAGATGAGATATACACTAGCCTGAAGTAAGAGTGGAATGACAGATTTTAGCATGGGGAAGGATATTGTTATCCTGTTAAAGGTTCCTCTCATAGAATCATAGAATGGTAAGCTTGGAAGTGACCTCAAGGATCATCTAGTTCCAACCCCCTGCCATAGGCAGGGACACCTCCCACTAGTACAGCTCACTCAAGGCCTCCTCCAACCTGGCCTTCAACACCTCCAGAGAGGGAGCAGCCACAACCTCCCTGGGCAACCTGTTCCAGTGCCTCACCATCCTCACTGCAAAGAACTTCCTCCTAACATCCAGTCTAAATCTCCCCTCTGCCAGTTTAAATCCATTACCCCTTGTCCTGTCATTGCAAGACCTTGTAAACAGTCCCTCCCCAGCCTTCCTGCAGGCTCTCTTCAGATACTGGAAGGCTACTATCAGGTCTTCTGGAAGCCTTCTCTTCTCCAGGCTGCAGAGCCCCAAACTCTCTCAGCCTGTCCTCATAGCAGAGCTGCTGCAGCCCTCTGATCATCTTCGTGGCCGCCTCTGGACCCGCTCCAACACTTCCATGTCCTTCCTGTGCTGAGGGCTCCAGAACTGCACACAGTACTCCAGGTGGGGTCTGAGGAGAGCAGAGTAAAGGGGCAGAATCCCCTCCCTTGCCCTGCTGGCCACACTCTCATAAAATACTCATGTTTTTCTCCTGCAAAATAACTCTTGGCAGATGTTTCCTCCCATTTGTTCATCTTGCCATATTTGCAGAAATATGGATGTCCAAAAGAGGTGTTTCATCCTCAAAATATTGTTCCACATATTGAAGATTTCATCTTGACTAACCTGTGCCTTTGTCATGACCTTTCTCTTCCCATTTATTATATGTGGTACCCCGTAAGGGCAGAGGAAATCCACTTTACACCTTAGTAAACATCTCAGCTTCGAATTGTACCTCAGGTCTTCTGGGATATTATCAGTTAAGTTTATCACTTCTATTAATATTGAAGAATGTGAGTCACATGATTTTGCCTTTTGAAGTGTGCAATAAACAAACCAAAAAAGCAGCTTGTCTTATATGGTTCAATCTCCTCATTTGCCAAACATCTCCATGGCCTCCTTTTTCTCACATAAACATAATTCTGGCTCCTTTCATGGCTTGTATCACACTTAGAAGATGATCTGATCTGATCTGATCTTGCAGATATTTTTATGAGTCAAAACAGTATCTCACTTTTACTTGTATCAGTGTGAAAAAAACCAAATTTGACTCTGTTCAACACCCTATTTGTCAAGATATTGGGGGGAAAAAAAAAAGTTGTATTTGTTAGTACTCTTCTTATGGCTACTCCAAATCCATACCTTCACTGACCTTGAAAATTTAATTGTCTAAATGACTATGTAGCTAGTCACTTAAAACCTTACTCTAGCATCTTCATGTTAAAGGAAACTGTATTTCTCTTCTATATTTTTATGAAGAAGAGTAAAAGTAACAATATTTTTGCACAGCTAACTGCTGGTACTGAAATTATATTAGTTATTAGTTGTACTTTTCTGACTACAGCTGGAGTGTATTTCTGTGATGAACATAGCTGTGCAACAGAAGACAAACTCCTAATACATCCTCACAGTATCACAGTATCACCAGGGTTGGAAGAGACCTCAAAGCTCATCAAGTCCAACCTATCACCACAGACCTCAAGACCAGACCATGGCACCAAGTGCCACGTCCAAACCCGCCTTGAACACCTCCAGGGATGCTGACTCCACCACCTCCCTGGGCAGCCCATTCCAGCACTCAATGACTCTCTCAATGAAGAACTTTCTCCTCACCTCCAGCCTAAACTTCCCCTGGCATAGCTTGAGACTGTGTCCTCTTGTTCTGGTGCTGCTTGCCTGAGAGAAGAAGGTAACCTCCCCCTGGCTACAACCACCTTTCAGGTAGTTGTAGAGAGCAAGGTCTCCCCTGAGCCTCCTCTTCTCCAGGCTAAACAATCGCAGCTCCCTCAGCCTCTCTCCATAGGGCTGTGCTCCAGGCCTCTCCCCAGCCTCGTTGCCCTTCTCTGGACATGCTCAAGCACCTCAATGTCCTTCTTAAATTGAGGGGCCCAGAACTGGACACAGGACTGAAGGTGTGGCCTAAGCAGTGCAGAGTCCAGGGGGAGAATGACCTCCCTGCTCCTGCTGGCCACACTATTCCTGATGCAGGCCAGGATGCCATTGGCCTTCTTGGCCACCTGGGCACACTGCTGGCTCATGTTCAGGCAGGTGTCAATCAGCACCCCCAGATCCCTTTCTGTTTGGCTGCTCTCCAGCCGCTCCCACCCCAGCCTGTAGTTCTGCATGGGGTTGTTGTGGCCAAAGTGCAGCACCTGGCACTTGGATTTGTTGAATGCCATCCCCTTGGACTCTGCCCATCTGTCCAGGTGGTCGAGGTCTCACTGCAGAGCCCTTCTGCCCTCCAACCCAGCAACATCAGGTCCCGAAGCACTCATTTCACTATGTGGTCTTGGAAGTAGCTGGAGTAACATGGAAAATGTTCACCAGGGTTCTTACAAAGGAAGAAGACCTAACTACTACCAGTTTACACAAATAAAAGATGTTGTCTTTACTGAGAACCAAGAAATAAAAAACTCTAGATTTGATCATAAAGACATTATTC
This sequence comes from Eubucco bourcierii, assembly GCA_013396675.1. NCBI lineage: Eukaryota > Metazoa > Chordata > Aves > Piciformes > Ramphastidae > Eubucco > Eubucco bourcierii. The sequence goes on from VWZE01009409.1 coordinate 441,293, forward strand.
CCTGTTGATAGGAAATAAATAATCAAGTGAGAGACTCGTTGCCTTTAAAGACTTTTTGGTTGTTGTATCTTTTTATGGCACACTGCTATAAACAATCATAAAGTTATCTGGAAGCTGTGGAGGGACTGCTGGGTATGGTATAATGCTACAGACAAGCACAACAGGCTAGCTGTGGAAGCTTGCTGCAGAATCATATACCATCTCTGCTGTAAATCATATCAGCTGGCAGTCCTTGCACAGCCAGCCCAGTTTTAGTAGTTCTGAGTTTATGAGACAACCCCCCCCACCAAAACCCCAATAATCAGCTGAAATGAAGGCAGTGAAGGTTCCTGCAGTCTGATGCTCTGTGGAGATCTCTCATGATGATGTGCTCATGTCTTCTGTAATTCTGAAGTGGGCAGAAAGTGGCTCATTTTCTTGTGTGAGAAACAGAAGGTTTTCAAGACCAGATGAGCCAAAGCCCCAGGGTCCCACTGCCATGACCTCACAGCTGACTCTGCTCTAAGCCAGAAGCTGGACCTGATGGGCTCCCCAGGCTGTTTCAACCTGAACAAAAAGCCCTGGGTCTGTGTGCAGTAAAGATGTCAGTCACATTTGAAAGTGGTTTATCATAATGATGATGACTTGAATCACAAGGACATTCTCTCATAGCCATTGTCTCCCAGGCGTGTGCAAGTCACTATAGATTTCTGTGAACTCTGTCTTTTACAAAGGGTGGTGCAAGGCTGAGAACAGCCATCATAAAAACCTGTCAAGCAGCAGGGGGAGCAAATGAAACCAGAAAAGTCCCTAACTTCACATCCTCTCCTCATATAATTGGTTTCCACACATCTAAGTCTGCTCCCACCTCCCCCAGCTTTCCTTATAGTTTAGAGTAACAAAGAGCAAAATGATTCAGAAATGAAGCTAGGGCCAGCAGCTGCACAATATATTCACTCTCTGATAGCATTAACATGATGCCACACCTGCTTTCTCCCTAGGTGCTGTTGACAATATTTTTCTGGCATTTTTCAGGCAGGCTTGGGTCACTAAATTGTTAAAGACAGTCCCTGTATCTCACCATTGAATTCCACTGCTTTATTTTTCACAGAATACAGGGTATTTTACTGGGTACAGATTTGTTTTTAAGAAGCTTGAATAAATCAATGCTGACCGATTTCTAGGCTCTCTTTGAAAAGTGTTAACTCCACAGATTGGCAATTTTCTTCTGTCTTGAGTTTTCTGTAGCACTCACCAGTTCCTATTGTGATTAGGGGGTTTGAGCAGAAACATGCTGCAGTAACAATTTTTGACCCTTCCTTTTCTGCTTGCTCCAGCCACTTAGGCAGAATAGCTCCTTTGTGTGAAACCTGAACAATCACGAAGGACATGTTAGTCTCCACCTCACTGGGGCAAACAGAAACTCTTTGTTCCAGGACAAAGGCTCAGTGCAGTACCATGGATGGGACAAAGCCCTCATGAGGATTTTATAAAGTCAGCCTTTGGTGGTCCAGCATCTTTCTGAGCAGGCAGAAATGTTTCCACTCATGTTTGAAACATTTTTTTTTGTTTGTTTTTTTACTGAAGCAGGAACTAAACCTGACCTTGAAAAGGTTTAAAAAGCTTTTTTAGTAACTTTCTGCCACTATGTCATTTTCCGGTTGTTATTTTTCTGTCAGCAGTCTGAAGATACAAAAACCAATGGGCTCTATCTTTGACATTAAATCTGTCATATTTTACCACACTTCCCTCCACTCCCTCTCCCTTTCCCAATTCCCAGCATGTCCTTGGTGGGCCATCTTCTGAATGGCTGCTACCAGTCATGAGTGCTGAGATGGGCAAGTGGGATGGTTTCAGCACTGCATGTAGATTAGATACAAAGCACAGGGAAGAGCACCTAAATTAAGGACCTTGGAAACCACCACTTTGTTCTGAAAACTTTTTTTTTCTTTTTTTTTTAAGTTCATGACCTAAACCCCAGCATTGGCAGCCTGGAATGTATACAATGTATACAGCCATCAAAGCTATCCAAGTTACAGCATCACAGTATCACCAAGGTTGGAAGAGACCTCAAGGATCATCAAGCCCAACCCATTACCACAGACCTCAAGACTAGAAGTTGTAATAATGGGGTGATTTTCTCTGATAGCAGCTCTCACTCAATACACAGAGGAAAACTGTGGCATCAGTCACAAGAAAATAGAAACATTAGTTTCTTGTTTCCCTTTCCAGCATCTGAATCAACCTGACACTCTGGTAAAGGCCTTTTAAGTGAGACTGATGGAGAAATAATGCAGTAGATCATCTGATAGCCTCTTGCATTGGCTCTGCTCTAGGCTGACCTTTACCAAATTTCATCAAGTGTGTACACAGAAATCTTCTTTTCTGCTCAGCTGCATGAAGGTGAAGGCATACACTCTGGAATTTTCTTGGCACCTGACAGTCCAATACTGATTTCACACTAGTAGTGGTAATTGACCTTATTGTTCTCAGGAAAGGGGGGTAAAATTGACTACAATTTAAGGGAAGTATGCTCACATACACTGTGGCACACTTTCTGCCTAAGGCAGCTAAATATTACAGACAATTTCATGTCCTGAAAGCAATTCACTGTCTCTCAGCCTTGAAATAAAATCCTTTGGAAATAAAAGAAAGTGCATTGTAGTTCTGTAGGCATTGCCACTCACGATGTGCATTGGTGGCAGTTACATGTCAGCCTGTGTGGTACTCCAGACACCAGCCTTGCAGCCCAGAGGCAGGTGACTAAGTGTTAATCACATGGATATCAGCAGCTAATTTTAGCCAGGGAAAATGATCTGACCTGACTGCAACTTGTGTGTCATTATAGAAAACTTAAGGAGGAGCTAAGCTGGGAAATGGAGAGAAAGAAAGAGAGAAAGAGAGAAAGGGAAGGAAGGAATTTGCAACTTGGAACTCAGAACTCAGAAGGAAGGAAGGAAGGAAGTGAGATAGAAGGAGAGAAAGGGAAAAAGAAAGGGAGAAAGGGAGAAAAGAAAGGGAGAAAGGGAGAAAAGAAGGAAGGAAGAAGTGAAGAAAGAAAGGAAGGAAGGAAGGAAGGAAGAAAAAGAAAAAAAGAAAGAAAGAAAGAAAAAGAAAGAAAGAAAAAGAAAGTAAGAAAGAAAAAAAGAAAAAAGGAAGGAAGGAACTCTGAAGGAACTTGGAAAGAAGGAAGGAAGGAAGTGAGATAGAGAG
>VWZE01009409.1:444716-481022 GCA_013396675.1 Eubucco bourcierii
AGGAAGGAAGGAAGGAAGGAAGGAAGGAAGGAAGGAAGGAAGGAAGGAAGGAAGGAAGGACGCTGTTCCCTACAGAGTAGCTGTTCCCTACATGCTGCTTTGGTAAACCCCTGAATTCTGCAGTGTGCTGTGAGCCCAAAGACACTGCCAATGTTCTAAGAACAACCCTTGCTGAAGTGCAGTTTGTTTGCTGTTATTTCTGCTGGGTACAGCAGGGTTCACCTGAGTTGTTCACTCCTCTCACAGGCTGCCCCTCTACACATAGCTCCCAAGTGTGAGAATGCCCTCCCCTGACAGAGCAAAAGGTTCCTGCAGCGGGGGAATACTGAGATTGTTGCTCTGTACTGAGGCTGACACATCCCACAGCCAAAGGGATGTGTGCTACAAATGTATCAGCTTCCTTTCTTGACAGTCATTTAGTTTACACCTGGGGCAGTGATTTCAGGGCTGAATAGCAGGATGATCTACACAGAACTCCCATTGAAACTAATTTTTAGTTTTTCAGCAGCCTTATAATTTGGCAGTGACAGCATTTGGAGCAGTATCTTTCCTTCTGCATAGAAAGAAGTGACAATGAAGTAACATAATGGCAAGCAGCAATACATGCAGAGTCTTTAAGCTGAGAGTTAATTATCAAGCATGTCTTCTTTTCTAAAACAGGAACCAGCTCCTTAATTGTATGGGAAAAAATCTTCAGCTGAGACCCTTCCTGCTGCTATACAAACGTTATGTTAAAGCTACAGTCACAAAACAGAGCTACTGCAAGGAGTCACTACTTGCTTACAACCAAAACCACATCAATGCGACTAACCATGCAGCTCTCTTAGATATTGTCAGCCTAGAGGATTCTGTTCACAGCCTTGCAGATGCCTACAATTTTTTCACTAAGAGAATCCCCATTTTTTTTGAAGAAGTGGCTTCAATGTGAGCCTGATGCGTCAAAGCTATAAAACAATACTTAGGATTACACTCAGCCTAACACATTTGCATGTTGCTCAGTCAGCCTGAGAAGACTCAAGTGTAGCCTTTCAGATCCCACAAAGATTTAAAAGAAAAACAAAGATTTAAAAGAAAACCAAAGTTATGTTTCTTAACAAAACGATGTTTTTTCTTTTTTTTTGTTTTCCCCACTCTGAACCAATGGTCCCTCTGCCAACAAGGGTGAAAACATGCTCCTGTTGTACTAGGTTTACAGTACTTCTTGCATACTTGTGACTGGTTTATGGAGGGAGGAAGGACATTTTTGTTCCAGCTCAATGTTTGGGAGGTTTCCCAGTGTTTCACATTGGGAAGGAATTTTTCCTGCATAATTTCTACTCATACTGAAAGTTTCACTGTTATTTTTTCCACTGCTTAATTGACTTGCATTATCATCTCATCTTCTGGAATGTTTCTATAGCTTGCCCATTGAAGGATGGATTCATATGGCATCTCTAGTAAGTATTTGAGTTGTTTTTATCTCTTGGTCTGCCTGTGAGCCTGTTTGCCAATGATCCAAAAGAACAAGATTCACCAACAGTTTGACTGATGTTTGTTGCAGTAGAGCCCCTCCAGAAAAACACAATCACAATTACTGCGTTCAGTTTTGGGCTCCCCAGTTTAAGAGGGACGGGGATCTACTGCAGAAGGTCCAGCAGAGGGCTACAAGGATGATTAGGGGACTGGAACACTGTTTGATAAGGAGAGGCTGAGGGACCTGGGACTCTTTAGTCTGGAGAAGACTGAAAGGGGGTTTAATAAATGTTTATAAATATCTGAGGGTGTCAGGAGTGGGGGGACAGGCTCTGCTCACTTGGTCCCTGTGGTGGGACAAGGAGCTGCAGCACAGGAGGTTCCACTTCAACACAAGGAGGAATTCTGTGCTCTGTAAGGGTCACAGAGCACTGGAACAGGCTCCCCAGAGAGGTTGTGCAGTCTCCTTCTCTGGAGACTTTCAAGGCCTGTCTGGACCTTTGTGACCCAAACTAGATTGTATGGTCCTGCTCTGATGGGGGTAGTTGGACTTGATCTCTTTGGGTCCCTTCCAACTCCTAACATCCTAGAGAACTAGAGAAAAGACATTGAATTGCCATAGTGTGGACAGGGAAGAGCTGGTGAAGGGTCCTGAGAACAAGTCTTATGATGAGCAGCTGAGGGACCAAAGGTTGGTTAGTCTGCAGAAGAGAAGACTGAGGGGAGACCTCACTGCTCTCTATAACTACATGAAAGGAAGTTGTAGTGAGATGGGTGTTGGTCTCTTCTCCCTAGTATCAGGTAACAAAGCAAGAGGAAATGGTATCAGCACAAATTTCTTTATGGAAAGAGTGGTCAGGCCTTGGAATGGGTTGCCCTGGGAGGTGGTGGAGTCACCCTCCCTGGAGGTACTCAAGAAAGATGTGGACATGGCACTTTGGGACATGGTTTAATGGCCATGATGGTGTTATGCTGGTGGTTGGACTCAATGGTCTTGGATGTCTTTTCCAACCTCTGGTTCTCTAATAGCTTGAGCCACAATGATGTCTACTGAACTTGTGTGCTGAAGCATCTGCAGACTCAATCCCTTGAATCAAACCGAGTCTTTAAAACTTATGTATCTATAATTTTTGCTCTGTCTGTTGACAAGCAATGCTAAGAATCTGTGAGCAGTAAGCAAAATCAGAAACAGGACAGGGAAAGCTATGAAGCTCAGAAGTGTTTCTAGTATTTCAGTGCAGACAAATCTCTCATCATGATGTTATGAAAGAACAGCCCTTGGAAGTACTATGGAGCAAGTCTGGAAAAAAAATTCAATGAACTTACCAAACAAAGGCTTTGCAGTAACTACAAATTAGTCTGCAGAAGATGGTGATGGTAATGTGAGAAGCTCATGACCTATCAGAACTCAAGTAAGCTGACAAATGCCCAGAAGGGTTAAGAAATCCTCTCTGTCAGTTCAGAGAAAGCTTTAAGTCTGAAATAATATTCTCAGAACAATTTATAACAGAAAGTTTTCCCCTTTATGGGTCTCTGACAACACTGACAGACTTCAAGTGAGGCACATCACACAAAGAAAATCTCAAAGTGTGTGATGGTAGCTAACATAAGAGTCACAGAAAGTCTCCAGACAAAGACCAACTCAGTGGCCAATTTCCCACATGCTGTAGGAAATACAAGTTGGAGCAAAAGCTGCTGGCCCCTAAGCCACGTGAAAAAAACTTTAAATTTAGTAAATGAATAGACACAAAAGATGCCACCTTGGCTCATGCAATCCTGTCTTTGATAGTGACCAACTGTAGCTGGAAAAAGTACAGGGGGAAAAGAGCAGAAGTTGTCTCCTAATTCAGCTACTGCTGGATTGAGTTGCTCCATTTTCAACTAGGAAATAAGACAGAATATCATATCACACTTTCTCAGAGTGGGGATGGTTACAAATACTGCAAGGTCATGTACTGTAAGGTTTCCTTATTGAAATTTACATTGGTAAATTAGTTTTCCTTCATGCATAGGCCACGTGTGACAGTCAAAAGGCTCCACAGTGAAAAAGGAGAGAGAAGTTATGTTAGCTCTCCATTACTCAAGTAAGTTGTGAATGTGGGGAGAACAGAGTCAAAAAGTAGTTGAGTACCCCACAGAAAGTATGCTGCATTTGGGATAAAGAGAACACTTGCCTGGCCTATCAACAGATGCAATTTTTGGACTCTGAGCAGCATTGGCTTCTAAAAAATTGCATCATTTGCCACTTATTTTTCCAGTGGAAGACAGAAATTTTTCACCTATTTTCTAGGTTCCCCTTGGCTTTTGTCCTGCTAGGGCAGATAGTGAGCAGAGGAGTTGTCACAGCCCTGAGGGCATGGTCCCAGTCCCTGACTATCCCTGACCCGCTTCTCAGGGCCCAGGATGCCAAGTCAGTCCCCTGGAGCTGTCTGCCCCTGCCCCAGTAGTACTGCAGGAGGGCAGGTCTCCAGCTTCCCACAGCTCTGCCCTGCCTGGCCATGAGTCCCACCAAGCCAGGCCCACCTCTGGATACACATCCTAAACTGGTCTGACTGGCTCCATTCTCCGGGATGCGCCCAATGCCAGAGCTGGGGCTGCCCTGGTTCCCTGCTGAGGCAGGCTGGCCCTGGCTGTCAGCCACTGCCACGACTGACCCTGGAGGTCCTAGCGCTGGCAGTGCCGTGAGAGGAGCCTGCATGGATCACAAATGTGCTTGTGACTGTCACAGAGAGGTATGGTTGCTCATGCAAGTTCACCCCAAAAGGTAAGGGGGTGGCTTTGACCAGCTCCAAGCACTAACATAAATCCATTGCATGAACAAACATATGTTGGAATTACCCTGGTTACGTGCTCCATAATTTACTATGGTTCCCCACCACTTGCATGAGTTCTCTTGTACAAGTGTTTGTTGCCAAGAAGCCTTGTGCAGAAACAATCTTCCTGGGGAAAGTGCACTGTAAGTATACATGCAAGCTGATTATTTTGAAATGCTGCATGATTTCCCCCTGATTATCAGCCCCTTGCACTGCTTCCCAGCACAGACAAGGCTTTAGATCATTTTACCAATGTTGGCACCGTCTCTGGGATTGCCCTTTTTAGTTTGACAGTAAACAAAACCAACGTGCATGAAAGTACCCAGAATGGAAGAGCAGTGCCAGACTAGACAGCAAGGAACAGCTACTGCAGTTTTGACATGTGCTGCCTTTCCCAGTGTCCACAGTAGATGAAGGATGCCTGGGGACATGCTGCCATCTCAATGCACAAGACAAATGCAGATTTTCATTTTCCTGACATGCAGGTTACTGGAAGTTCAATTAAAAAAGAAAAAAAAAACAAACAAACAAAAAAACAAACCCAGAAAAGCAGATCTCTGTTATCTCCTTTCATGTGGAGACTGACTTGAAACACAGTGAGAATTAAATAACCCTAGCCCTTAAAGTATCTAGCATGAGTTAATGAGAACTGATTTTCTTAGTACTCCAGTACTATGACCACACTCCCTTCTCCAGATAAAAGCAGCAGAGCTTCATAAGAAAAGACAACTCACCTTTCTTGAACTGCTAGTGCTTTTAGCATTAGGTAGAGGAGATAATTTTCTGGTTGAGATGAAAGCCAGAGAGTTGCAAAAACCTTTCTTACCGTTAAGGACAAAGCCATGCAAACAAAAGTGAACTTCTTGATATGTGTTGCTGTGACAGTGCTGTTGGTGTTCACCAATTTATTGCTGGGGTTATTCTAGGGTAAGAGAAAGAGATAATGAACATTAGTTTGGCTCCAGACTACTGGGAGGTTGATGACACCAGGGTCATGTGTTGGCCCTGATTGACTGTGCTCATGAATGTCTGTATTTGCTCTTTTTTTGCTTTTAACCAGAGCTTTTTGAGTATTTTGTACCACTACAGAATATTTTCTGCTTAAACTGACAGCAAATGTTCCTGTGGTCACTGAGAGCTGAATAATCTCTGTACTCTTCTAAGGAATAAGACCTATTCTACAAATGCAGCTTTGAAAAAAAGGTGGTATCTCTTTCTAAGGAAACTCCACCTTTCTTTTCTTTTTTTTTCTTTTCTTTTCTTTTCTTTTCTTTTCTTTTCTTTTCTTTTCTTTTCTTTTCTTTTCTTTTCTTTTCTTTTCTTTTCTTTTCTTTTCTTTTCTTTTCTTTTCTTTTCTTTTCTTTTCTTTTCTTTAAACTTCAGTTTAAACTATTTAACACATTTTCACAGGAGGAAAAAAAATGATTTAGTTCCCTTTTGCCATTTGGCAAGCACCAAAGCAAGAACCCTTACTGATCCAATTAGATAAACAGGTAATATAAACAAAGCTCCTGGAACAGCTGGCTCTATTAATGCAGTTTAATGAACAGAACATAATTAGGACTATTAGATGTTGTGCCTTGAATGTGGGCTCTGTACTCACGCAGTCCCAAAGTTTTACTTAAAACAACAACAAAACCCCTCTTCCAAATGTCTAATATAGCAAATGAAGCAGAAGACTTAAAATTGCCCTCAGGGAACACATAAAAACAAATCAAATGGTCTGTGAGAGGATGGGGTGTCAAAAGCAGAGTACTTTTGCTTTTGAGCCCTGCTCCTCATGGCTGAAACACAGGTGGGGAGTAGAACATGTTCTTCTGGAGCTGACAGCCCTCCTGGGAGTTTCTTCACAGCTGAAACACAGGGCTGGACAAAGGAGGAGAGATTTTCTCCCACTTATTGCTGAGGCCTCCCAATTGTTTCATCCACTCTTTGTCCTTGGCCATCTTCCAAACCCAGAGATAAGAGGCTAGCAAGCAGCCCTGGCTCCTTCTCTTGTTCTTGTGACAGCCCTTGTTTGTCCTTATCTGCTGCAGAGAAAGCTGCTTCCCCTCTAGGTTTCTTTTTCTGTGCAGGGGGAGCTGGTACTGGCACAGGCTGATTCTCTGCTGCAGCCATGCCTGCTGGCCCAGAGACCTTCTCCTGCCCCTGAGCATGCTGAACACTGATGAGAAGAGTTCAATATGCATGTGCTAATCCCCAACACACTGCAGTGACTTCTTTCTCTCGGGAACTCCTGGGATGAAGTTTTCCAAACATTCCACCCAGCTTGTCAGGATTTTGCATTGGCTCAGGGGTAAATTTCCAGACCACCAGAGGACTCCATTGCCCTAAGACTTTACTCAGACATTCCCATACACCCTGGCACTCATTGTTATTCAGCATTGGGGCAGATCTCTCAGTGATATTCCTGAGAAAGTCCTGTATTGCTCTGCAAAAACCCTGGCCTGCTCCAACACAGGAGCATCAGAACTGTAGGTTGTTGTCCTGAGATAAAGGAGGGAATATATGCAGAAGGAATATATACAAAATGCCAGCACACTGGAGCCAGCTGCCAGCAGAAAGCAAACGCCTCAACATAGTGAACACAGCACAGGGGAAAAAAAAACCATATAAAACTCTTATCTCTCTTTTTTTGTTATCTCAATTCTTTTGACTTCTGCCAAAATCTGTCTTAATTAATTAAGACAGCAGCTTTTCATGCCTCACGTGGGGCACCAAAGTGTATGTAATGGTTTGAATTAGGACAACAGGGGTCAAACTGAACCAGTGGGTTAACCTGGATATTTTCCAAACAAAGAAGTGAGGGAAAAGTAACACACAAAAACTTGGGGTTTGAGGCACCAAAAAAGTGAGATAAGAATAGAGTTTACTGATCAAAATGAGATAAACAGAGTACAAAATGTTTAATTGCCTCAGCCTATTTGCAGAAAAAGCACGTCGCAAACCAGAAGCAAGCAGAAGCAAAGAGCCAAAAACTCAAGCCAGAAAACTACTCCCCTATCCCTCCTGCTCCTGCTGCCATGCCAGCAGAAAAGACTAACACCCCAGAAACCAGAACCCAGAAGAAGCAACCAGAACAGGAAGCCTCCCATGTTACAATGTGAACTTCAAGCCCCATAATACTTTGCTCCAGGCAGCACTTTCATTTCTGAAGCTGGCATGAGCGCAGCATAGTATGAATAAGAGCAGCAGATTCAACTCAACCCATGACAATGGCACAGGCCATTAAGAACAGCTGCACTATCACCATATAAACCAGCAGAGACCTTGGAGCCCTAGTGGACAGCAAGTTACCCATGGGACAGCCATGTGCCCTTGTGCCCAAGAGAGCTGATGACGTGCTGGGGTGCATTATGAAAAGCGTGTCCAGCAGGTCTACAGAGGTTCTCCTCACCCTCTGCTCTGCCCTGCTGAGACCACACCTGGAATACTGTGTCCAGTTTTGGGCTCCCCAACTCCAGAGAGACAGGGATCTGCTGGAGAGAGTCCAATGAAGAGCTATGAGGATGACTGCGGGACTTGAACATCTCTCCTATGAAGAGAGTCTGAGAGAACTGGGGCTGTTTTGTCTGGAGAGGAGAAGGCTGAGAAGAGATCTTACTAATGTCTATAAATGCCTGAGGGGTGTGTGTCAAGGTGAAGGGGATAATCTCTTTTTGGTTGTGCCCAGTGACAAGACAAGGAACAATGGGTACAAGCTAGAACACAGGAGCTTCCACTTCAACACAAGGAGACACTTGTTTACAGCGAGGGTGATGCAGCACTAGAACAGGCTGCCCAGAGAGGTTGTGGAGTTTCCCTCTTTAGAGACTTTCAAAATCCACCTGGATGTGTTCCTGCATGGTTTGCCCTAGGTGACCCTGCTTTGGTGGGGGCTTGGACTGGATCTCTGGAGGTCCCTTCCAACCCAGCATTCAGTGATTCTGTGATATGCCTGTTTCCTTGCAGAAAATCAGTAGCAACCCTTAACCTGAGTGTGATTGCTAGGCCATGCTAGGCCAAAGTCTCACAGAAGACTGAAGCAGGATCCTGCATGTCTCTTACAAACATCAACAAAGGTAATGATTTCTCTGTGAAGAAAAGAATCTGACTTCTCCAGCAGAGCCACTGAAGAGAGGCATACAACCTGGATCCCAAATCCCATCAGTCAGTTAGGGCAATGCAGTGTGCTTCTGACAGCCACCAGCACTCCCAGCTTTAAGTAACTGACAAAGGAAAATGGAAATGGAAACAGTTTTAGCCTCTGAAAATCATAATGGAGGCTTTACAGAGTCTGCAAATGAAAGTGCTTCTCTCCAAATTCTTCTGAGAAAGCCTCAGCTTAAGGAAAGGCAGAGTGACACGTGAATGGTGTGTGACCAGGGGTACAGCAATTCTCACAGCAGTCTGAAAAAACCCCAGTGTGTGTTTCTGGTTTGGTATTTATTGTCTGAAAGGCATAGTGAAGGCATCTGCACTCATGACAGCCAGAACAAGCTATCCTTTACACTGCTGCTACCACTCAGCATGTTTTATGCCACATCACTCATCAAACATGCAGCTATATACTTTTTCAGCAGTTAGATGCACTGTACCTATCTGTGCTTTACACTAGTTTTTTTTTCTGCCTTACATTTGTCCCACAAGGGCTCTATGAGAAGCTTTTAAACTGAAGCAAACAAACAGACAAATCATGGTCTGATCCTATCACTATTAAAGTTGTCAGCACATTTTCCACCAGCTAAATGAGACTTAAATTTAGGAGCCTTAATTGCTATTAACTGTGCTTGGCAATACTGCATTTGATTGTAGTTCACAACAAATGAGGTTAGCAGCCACTGTGTTTCCTGTCCCAAACCAATTTTATCTTGCAGTTTATTGGTTTTGCATCCCCAATTCTTTTTCAGCAGCATGACTTCTGAGAAACCCTACATGTTGTATTTCATCTGATAGGTCAGTTCAGTTGTACACAGGCACGTTAGGAAGTTATGATCAATTTTAGCTTTCTTTGTTTTTAAATTCTCTTTGGAAATATGATGGACCATATCAAACAGGGCTTGCTTCAGTTAAGTACATCCAGAGGAAGGAAACATTCTTTTCATTAGCATTTGGAAAGAGAAAGTTCAGTTACTAACTGGTAAATAAAAGGCAGGAGAGGATTTGGCATTTGAATTTGAGTGCCAAGGGACACGACTGTTCTGACTGTTCTTCACAAAACAAAGGAGCTAGTGAGCCCCAGTTCTAAAACCCATCCAAAAAAGTTTCTTTTTTAAAAAAAAAAAAAAAGTTATATATTTACTCTGTTCTCAGTTCTAGGAGCAGTCCTTGCATTCTTATCTAATTACATGATTTTCCATTAAAAACCTTAATTTTCTTGGTCAGCCAAGTCAGTAAAACTAAAATAATGCATAGTATTTGTGCTACTGTCAGTCTATGAAAGGTATTAAGACAAGCAAATGAACCTAAACCCATTTGAGAGATAATGCAGAATCTGGAACAGATGTGAGCTTGCTCACACACTGATGGACACTTCATGAGAAATCACTACATCACAGTGAGTATTTGAGGACATTTTTTTTAATCCTTAAAAACACAGCACATATCTATTCAGAAGGTAGCTTATAACACAGAGCCAAGATTAAAATAATAAATCAGATAACAGCTTGAAGCTACCAGAATAAATTCATTTTAATTAGTATTTAAAGAAAACCTTATCAGTGGGACATGGAACAACAGGTATCGAAAGCAAGAGCAAAGAGAAGCAAGACAATAGATGGTCATTGATACAGCCCTATTTAATCTTCAGTTGGTTTACTTTTTAAAGGATCTGTTACATTTGATTATGGAACCATGAACTATCTTCCTATTTGGCAGAAATTCCAGTTCCTCTGACATCACTGAAAGCGACCCCTAAATTAAAATGCTGTAATGGAGAGAAAGAGGAGGACCATGCATGTGAAACCACAGGTAAGGTATTTATTTCACCCTTAACATGGGCACTCACCTTGTCAAAAGCAGGGTACACTGCTCTGATTTCTGTCAGCCAGCCATATGGCATGTGTCCCACAGGATATGTAGCTGTCAGAATCGCCACTGCCTATGAAAAGAGATGGGGAAGAATGAACTTCAAACGTCTGAACAGAGCGATTAAGCTGTCACAGGGTGCCACTTCCCACCAAAATCACCACGCTGAGAAACCAGGCAGGTGACTGCAAACTCTTTCCTTCAAGAAGACCTGAGTCGCTATCATCTGTCCCAGTGTTTTGAGCTTACAAAATCCTTTGCATCATGAAGCTACACTACTAAGCTTTGTTGTTTCACCATCAGTCTGATACATGGAGAACATAATTACTTGACCTGGTGTGTGCCTCAGTCAGCCAAATATCTCCCTCCCACATTACTCCTAGATACCTGAATAGCAGAATGCCTTACAGCTTAGAGTAGCTTTGGGTTGTATTTAATAATTTAAATTTATATACATTTACATTATACATACATATATGTATATATATAGTTACATATATATATACATATATATATACATTTACATATATGTCTATATATATACATATATATATTTTTATATATACACATATATAAAAAATATAAATTTATATACATTTACATTATATATATACATACATATATCTATATATAGAATGATATAAATTTATATACATTTACATAAATAAAACAGTTTTAAATAATACAGAGAGACTACAAAACAGTAGGTCTCAGTGGCTGACTGACTGTGGTTATCAGACAGGCAACTCTGAGGCAGGAGGTATTTATGAGCCCCTTTCCCCTCTTTGGTGTTCATCAATGAAAATCAAACAAAAAATAATTTCAGATGACTATTTTTATCATGACAAATATCTCACTGCCTGCAATTTCAAACTAGTCCCTTTTACACTTTCACAAGTACAGTCCAAAAGGTTCATCTAAGACATAAACTCTCCCTATGTACAAATGTATGAAAGTCCCAAGGAGACTGGCTGGGACTGAACGAGCCTTCACCCTGTCTGTTTGGTGAGTGGATATACACAGATCTGGACATAAACATATCCTTGATTAGGACATAAACATATCCTTGATTAAGCCTTGTCTTCTTTTGGGTGAGTGTTCCCTTCTAGGTATTCCTGAGTGGGAGGTTTCCCCTTTTTTGAGACTGTATGTACACATCTTTCTAAAAAAGAATATTCGAGGAACTTCAGAACTAGTTGTGCAGAATTTTATTCTTACTTGACTTTCTAAATAACTTCAGCCCATCACACTGTAGGCAATTTTTGATTGGAAGAAATCTAAACTTTCAGGAGCTACTGCCACCTGTTTTGAGAGACACTTCATGGCAAGTGGTGGATGAAAAGCGGGATAGGAGCTCACAACGTGTGTTTGCAGCCCAGAAGGTCAATAGTACCTTGGGCTGCAGGGCCTGCAGCAAGAGGACATGGGGTAATGGCATTAAACTGAAAGAGGGTGGATTTAGTTTAGACAGAAGAAAGAAACAATGAGGGTGTGAAACACTGGAACAGGTTGTCCAGGCAGGTGATGGATGACCCATCCCTGAAAACATTCAAGGTCAGGTTGGATCAGGCTTTGAGCAATCTGATCTAGTTGAAGATGAGAGTAGCTTGGGGTTTTATTGACAAGTCCTCACTTTTGTTCTCCACCTATGCAAAATTATCCAAGACACATTGTGCCTCTGTGGGTTGCTTGTTTAGTTGATATCTGCTTCCACCAACCTGGAATCGAGGGCTGAGAGTGCCAATTTGTTAAGTATCTATGTCCTTCTCTTTAATGGCTTTAGACAACAGGCCCTCTGACACAGTCTTATGGTAGTTTATTTCCATCTCAATTACTGGTATGGGGTGTGCAGAAATAGCAGAAAAAGGCTGTAAATGTTTTGAGTAGCTACTGGGATAAGTTGCCATGCATGCCCCCTGAGTGCTTTCACCCTGAGTGTCCTGCCTGGATGTTGAGGGTATCACTGGGGGGTTTGTTTGTCTTATAGATTATTTATCCAGCCTATTAGCCTGCATTTACTGGAACAGGAGCAGTCTGGAGTGGCCAGCATTTAGCCCTGGAAAATTAACAAGTGAGGCACTGGCACAGGTTGCCCAGGGAGGTTGTGGCTGCTCCCTCCCTGGAGGTGTTCAAGGCCAGGTTGGAGGAGGCCTTGAGTGAGCTGTTCTAGTGGGAGGTGTCCCTGCCTATGGCAGGGGTTTGGAACCAGATGATCCTTGAGGTCTCTTCTGACCTTACCATTCTATGATTCTGTGTCCCTGCTCACTGTAGAGGGTTGAACTAAGCTGACCTTTGAAGGCCCCTTCCAACCCAAAACATTCTATGACTATGATTTTGCTGATGTTTCTGGTTTCTGAAGAAAATGTACTCCCTGTCTTCCATGTAGGAAGGGTGTTTAGGTAGTTCTTCCTGCAACTGCTTGGAAATACACTGTTGTTCCAAGTTTTCAGCAGAGCTGAAGTGTTCATCTGTACTAAGAATTGCCTCACTCTCTTAATTATGGAAATCGAAGTGTTTGCCTTTTGTCTGTTGCATCAGACCTGTGACAATCTACCTAAATTGAGATTAATTTTACATCTGGCAATAATAGCATTAACAAAGACCTTTTATAGCTACTCCTGACTTTGTTTCACTCCTAAACGTTCTCCTGGTTATCCGAGCCCATTTTCCCATTACAAATGACTGCCATCTTTGATTTGTTAAAAGATTTATATAAACCATGTACAGAACACTTAGCAAGGTCATTTATTGCCTGTTCTGTTTAAAGAGGGAGAAAGATACTGCTATCCACAAAGAGGAAGATAGTGGGATCAATCCTTCCATGCTAATCATACCTTTAATAATGTTTAATGTACCTTGAAAAAGTAGTTGATCCAATGAAAACCAACTGGAATTCTATTACAATATCCTTTTTAACTAATCCCCTTCTCTATTACTGCGTTTTCAGCAGAATTTCCATCTGTATGAAACTTACCTAGGTTAAATGAAGTAAGAATTATAAAAGATACTGTTTATTTTCATGAAGGCCAAAAAGACTGTAACTGTTATAGAAAACATTATCTCACTACCAAATGGAGTATGCTAGAATGCACTTGGGTTAAATTGTTCAAGCTTTTAGCAGTTGATTTTTCTTTCACTATTTTTTCTACATTGGTGGAATCCCAAAACAGGTGCATAAAAGCTTTTCTAAATGCCTAGAGTTTGCATTTCACAGCCAAAAGAGACAACACCAACGCCAAAAAAAGTTACCCAAATCACCACAACTGTGCTGGTAGTCCAAATAGAAACAGTGGGAAATGGCCAGTTGTAGAATGGTAGGGGCTGGAAGGGCCATTTGGAGATCATTGATTCCAGTGCAAGTGGACTTGCTGTCCTCATGAATGTGTTAACAGTCTATTCCCTCAGAGGGACATCCTCCTTACAGTGATAGCTTCTGGTGTTATGGAAGTGGAGGCCTATAAAAACTCCAGTGTATGCTGAAACACTGAAGTTATCCTTGTTTCCAGCACCTCCCTTTACAGAGGCACACACTTGTGTGTTGGAAATCAAAGGAAGTTGAAATGTGACCATTACCATTCATGTAAAAAGGCCAGCAAATCACCAGCTATGATACATATTTGGAACCATCCTAATAGCATCAAAACTAACTAGCTAGGCATGAAATGTGATGTATCTAAAATCAAGCCACCAAGAAATGCAAAATGATCTCTGCTAAGTTGGTCTGGCTCCTCTTGTACTGAGACTGCTATCAATGCATAGACTGATCCCTGATATACACATGTAAGAGCTTTATGTTTCCTAAATTCTCTCTCCCCAGCTGTTTATTTGCAGTCACTGGCAACTCCTGATTGAGTCAAATACACAGTATCACTTAGGACAAATTAGCAGTCATGAGAAATATTTGTTAGGTCATTTGAATTTTCATTTGCATTTAGTGTATTACAGCTTTGGTTTCACTACTGGACAAACATGAGGGATTTTTTAAATGACTATATGGATTTAGATGACCTCCCACTGGCAGCAAAAGTCCCCCAGACTTCTTAAAAGAATAGGTCAGCTCATGGTGAGCACTGGTGAAGGCTGTGTTACAGTCAGAAGTCCAGCTCCCATCAGCTGTAGGAGAACACTGGGGTAAGCTGAAACATTCAAGAGGAACAGGGTGCACTTCATATTCCAAACCAGAATTTTTAAAAATGTTTTTCCTTATGTTTTCACCCTATTCTGTGTGATGCAGTGACTGATAATAGTAATTTCACATGCATATCCATGGCCATAAATAGACATAACTAGGAAGAGCAGAACATGGGACTATTGATGACTGTCCTAAAATTTCAGGGATCTGAATGCTTTGAATCATATGTGTCTACATGTAGAGCACAAAAACCTGAACAGAAACTGTTTAGTGAAAAAAATTCTACTGATCTTGTTGAGAGGGAAGTTTCACTAGGCCTAGCAGAAATGCTCAAGTTAAGAGTCCAAGAAGCCTTCTTTCCAACAGATAAAGAGAGCACTAAATACAAATGCACTTAAGACAGCATTTTCTGTGTCAGCACAGCTGAGAAGAGAAACAAAGAAGTAACTCCATGTACATGAGACTTTGCAGTAATGGAGAGCATTGACTTTCCTACCTCTGTGGCTGCAGAACTGCCACCTAGGTCCCGGGAGACAAAAAGGTTGACAATGGGTCTGCTTATTCGCTGAGTCGCCAAAATCAATGCCAAAGGCCACCAGAAACTCAGCATCTTCCTTATTGTAGCCTCTCCCTGTAACATATAGGAAACAATATATTTTTTAGAAGTGTATTTGGAAAAAAAAAAGCTTCAGAACTGAACCAAAAATACAGAGAAAGGATTTTTGCTCTTCCCACCCACAGTCAGTTCAGTGCATTCATTTTAACAGTTTTCAGTATGAGGAGCCTGAAATATTTTTACTCCTGTTAGTAACACAGATTCAAAAGATTCTATGTCATGAACCTCAACAAATAATGTATAAGGTATCTATCTGCTTAATTTGTTCTGGCTACCAGAAAAAAAAAAAATGTGAAAAACAGCATGACATTTGAAGAAAAAGACAAATTCTTCCTTGTTAAATAAGTTCACATTGTGCTGTCTTACAACTAAGCACAGAGCTCAGCACAGAGGAATTCAGTAGACAGCACATTCATACTATGGGAAGCACTGCCTTTTGTGCACTGGGGCTGGAAGAGTTTCTATCATGCCTTTTTTAGGTGAAAATGTTTTTTTTTCCTGCAGGATGGAGAGAGAAGGCCCTTCATACACGGTATTATAACAGAAAAAAATAAGTTAGAATTATTGAATTTGCAGAAGTGCAAAGCATTAAGACATACCCCCATTTCAGGCCCACTTCTATCAGGAATGACATCATGTATGTTCCTGTAGTATCCGAGGCATAGTGTGGTACATCGGACAAGTGCTCCCATGTATAAGGACAGGATCGGGATCAAGAGTGGCTCCCTGCACTCCAAGTGACTGTGAAGCAAAATGGCTACAAAAACAACCTGCAGGGCAAAACAAATCAATAATTAGTAATTTGTCTATGTTCATCTCTGGGACATGGATCTGTTGAAGCAAGTTTGGAGGAGGGCCACATAGAAGATCAGAGGGACAGAACACCTCTCCTATGAAGGTGTAAGGCCCTGCACCTGGGTAGGCAAAGTCCCAAGCACAAATACAGGCTAGGTGGTGAATGGCTGGAGAGCAGCCCTGTGGAAAGGGACCTTGGGGTCTGAGTTGATGAAAAACTCAACATGAGCCTGCAGTGTGTGCATGCAGCCCAGACAGCAACTGAGTGCTGGGCTGCAGCAAGAGTAGTGTGGCCAGCAGGGCAAGGGAGGGCAAGATTCTGCCCCTTTACTCTGCTCTCCTCAGACCCCACCTGGAGTCCTGTGTGCAGTTCTGGAACCCTCAGCACAGGAAGGACATGGAAGTGTTGGAGTGGGTCCAGAGGAGGCCACAAAGATGATCAAAGGGCTGGAGCAGCTCTGCTGTGAGGACAGGTTGAGAGAGTTGGGGCTCTGCAGCCTGGAGAAGAGAAGGCTTCCAGGAGACCTTATAGTAGCCTTCCAGTATCTGAAGACGGCCTGCAGGAAGGCTNNNNTGCTCCCTCCCTGGAGGTGTTCAAGGCCAGACTGGATGAGGCCTTGAGTAACCCGTACAAGTGGGAGGTGTCCCTGCCTATGGCAGGGGGTTGGAACTAGATGATCCTTGAGGTCCCTTCCAACCTTACCATTCTATGATTCTATGATTCTACAAGACAGGGTGAGAGAATTGGGGTTGTTCAGCCCGGAGAAGAGAATGATCTAGTTGAGATGTTACCTTTCAGTACTTACATGGATCCTGCAGAAAAACTACAAAGGAATTTTTGACAAGGGCATGTAGTGATAGGACAAGGGGTAATGGCTTTAAACTGAAGGATAATTTCGATTAGATATTAGAAAGAAAGTCTTCACTGTGAGAGTAGTGAGACATTTGAACAGGTCATCCAGGTAAAGCTGTAGATGCCTCTCCCTGGAAGAGCTCAAGGCTAGGCTGAAAGTGGCTTTGAGCAACCTGATCTAGTGGAAGGTGTACCTGCTCATGTCAGGGGCCAGGAACTAGATGATCTTTAAGGTCCCTTCCAACTCAAATCATGCTATAATTCTTTAAGGACATCATATCTCCTGTCTGACCCCAACCTAGTACATCTGAAGTGATGTGTGACTGCAGTATCTACTTGTCTTTGAGCTTGTGGTATTTGGAATATCAGTCAGGATCCTCTTGCATTCAGTCACAGAAATAAGAACCAAGAGTTAAAACCATACAGAAGCTCTATTAAACAGTAATTAAAGGTGTGGGCAGATGTCAGAGTAGGAGACTTAAATAGGACACTGTTATCACTGAAGTCTGGAATGAGCTGGCAACAAGCATGTGGCTGTCACCCTTCCCAGGAGAATGTGCTGTTCTGGTAATCACTGAGGCTGGTGACATGCTTCTAGGGTCAGCTTCTAATCCCTGCTTTTTTTGGGGTGGGGGTGGGGGAGAAGGGAAAGTGGCCATTGAAAAGCCAGATATTTTAAAGTATTAAGCATTTAGAAGCAGGAAGTTTTGTGTCATTCTAATTTTCTGCTTTTTTTTCAGTCAAATGTCAGTATTTCATCATTTCCTCTTCAGCTGAGTGCTGCAGTGACGTAAATGAAATGGAAAATTCTGGGCTGATGAACAGCTCATAATTAAATTTCATAAGATTAAGTACTCAATTCAGAAAATGCAAATGAATTATTAATATGATACTATCTTTCATTAAATGCAGAGCTGATGGCATGCCTAGTAAATGCCAAATGTCTCTGGATGGGGGGCACAACTAAAAAGCCAACTTTGGTCCTGTGAACAGCAAAATCAAGGACAGCATGGCTGGGGCATGTTGTCATTCGAGTTGGTTATAAGAAATACAAAAGGCATTGTTCACAGGCTGTTTTTCTCCTTCATTGCTAGCAATTTCTTGCTAGCTCAAGAAATACTTGAGAAATGTCACAATGCATGTCCTGGTTTTAACTCTAGCAGTTTGGTCACACCTTTCAAGCCACTACTGCAATGCTTCCCCCAAACCCAGGTAGACAAAGAGGAAAAGGACCTGAGAGGCAACTGGGACAAAGATTTACTACTGCAGGGATATCAGATAACACAAAGCAAAATACCAGTGTATGTAGCAGCAGGGGAAAAGATGAAAATGTGACAAAAACCTGGAACAGGAAACTTTACAAGCTATAGAACACACTCCACATCCCCAAAACCCCTTTTGGCCCTTGCAGCCCTTTCCTTTTGTGGTGGGTTTGGTGCCAGCACGGTATTGAATAACAGTCAGCCCTCCTAGCTTTCACTGCACCACTGCAGGACAGGGGAGGGGGGAATGGGTGAGGGGCAGGGTTGTCATCCTCTGTCCCCTCATCCCTTCTAATGGTGAGGGGCAGGGTTGTCATCCTCTGTCCCCTCATCCCTTCTAGTGGGGCCAGCCAGTTAAAACCATTATGCTGTGAATATGTTTATTAGGCAGGACACATTGTTTATGGGAGTTTGTAAAACTGTTCTTTCAAACCCTATGAAAGAATTCATTTTCAGTACACAGAAGCAAAGTCAGTCACAAATAAGTGTGTATCAAGCTACTCAAGGAGAATTAGCTACTGCCTTCAGCAGAAGTATATGAGGAGAGCTCTGGGGTATAGAGAGTCACAAATGTGTCCTCCAGACTTGCACTTGCTCTGTGCATGATTTTGTTGAAAGAAGATGACAGGTGTCCTATTTTTCACAACGCTGGCACCCCACTCACCAGCCACTGTGGAGAGGGCATGTGTACCATGGCCAAAATAAGAATTTGTTTCTGTATTTAGCTGTATATAACCCAACATGCATCTAGAGGCAGCAAACTTTGTAGGTCACATCACGCCAAGAGCGGATCCTGAGTGTTAAGATCATTTACTGTAATTAGTATTACCTTCAGGGATTTAGTCCTGTAGAGGGGCAGATCTGCCAAACATAGAACAGCAGCTGGCTGAATGGTTCAGTCATGCTTATAGTTTGCTCATATTAAGAGGGAGAAAATGCTGTAAAAATTTGAACTGAGAGCTGCTGACTTCTTATTACCTTTGATGCTGTACTGTTACTGTCCTCTTCCTTACCCAGTCATTACATCATGGGGCAGTACAGCAACTGTTTTACAGGTGCTAGGACTCTCCATTTCATATTTTCACATATGCTTTAAAAGGAAAGCTGTACACTGTTTCTCAAATGCTACAACATTGGTCATCAGCAATGTGCATGAATCTTGTTTTTTAAGTGTGTCTTGCATAAACTACAGGATAGTCAACAACATCCTCACAAATGGAAGTTCGAACAAGACTTGGTCTTCTCTGCAACACCCAGGGTTATCACCACAGATCCCTTCTACTACATCCCCTGAGCCTTCATCTTTTGATCCACTAACAAGAACAGTGCCACACTGGCACTCAGAAGATGACTTGCACTACTGCATTTCACTGGATTAGATAGCATGGGCAAAACAAACAGGTGACTGAGCATTCACTTCTCCACCTCCAAGGCCTACTTGGGATTTCTTAGTGCAACCATGTGAAGGGTGGGGGAGAATGCACAGGGAGAAGAAAGGTCTCCTTCAAAGTACTCTGTCAGCCTTGGGATTAGTAGCATGGGTCTCTTTGCCTGACCTTTATTCTTCCCAGAAGCACCCATAGTACCCATGTATGTATACATATATATATATAAATAATTTACTTCATAGTCATTCTGAAACAAGCTTGTGAAGATGTTGGAAGACAGGGCCCCAGCCCAAACAATTCTGGTTAGCTTCTCATGGTTTGGGAATGACTTGATGCAATTAATTGAGACCAGCCTATACCACAACTGTCAGCAAACAGCCTCCACATGGCAGGGAAACCATCAGATAACACACAATAACTTCCTCTGGTGTGTTGCTCACGGTAGAGAGAGAAGACAGTATCTGTGCAAGGTTAGGAAAGCAATTAGTCTGTAACACAATGGAAAGAGAGACTGCTAAGAGGAGTCATTACCTGAGCTATGACATCTGAGATGGAGGCACATCCCACGAGGAAACTGTACTTGTGTTTTAGCAAAATCCCAGCATGGGTCCATGCCTAAAAAAAATCCGAGAACAGTTTGAGAAGGATTATGGTATTTGTGAATGATTTCAGATCCCAGAATACTGTGGTCTTTACATTGTACACAAACAACTTACAAAAGCTCTTTTTCATCATCAGTACCTGCTGTGAACCTGGGAAAATGTTAAGTCAGTAAAGCAGAGAAAGCACTGATGCATTTAGTTTCTCACTGCTGAGGAAGCCAGGCAAAACGGGGATAATTTTATGCACTGAGCAGATCTAGTAAGAAACTTCCCCTTCTTCATAAAACAGCTGCTGTGCAGAATGGGATAAAATGTTCATTCTCACCATCAGCTGGATCTCTGGTCTATTCATGGACCCACTGAGTTACAGAGAGTCCTGTCTAAAAAAGAGAACTTAATGATCCAACTTCTTTTTGTCAGTAGAGACACAACATGAGAAGGTCACCCTTTACACAGAAGTAGAGGCATTAAAGAGAGCTGCCATCTTCTTACGTTGTGCAGGTCACAAACATTAAGCCTGGTGATCTGGGAAGCAGTAGCCCACCCCAGGTGTAGTTCTCTTGTCCAGGCATTTGAGGCATACCAGACTTAGAGGTGCTTACAAAAACTGACGGCAAGAAATATCTTTTCAACAAATCTGCTTTGAGAAAATATTGAGCTTATTCCATGTGAGCTCTGAAAGCAATCTGGCAATGTATAGTAACTCCAGCTCTTTTACTACAAACTGGAATGAGAAGACACATACAGGCAACTGTTGTGGCTCATCACAAGATGACCAGTGCTTTCCAGCATGCACATACAGTAACTCCAGCAAGGCAGCTGAGATTTTTTACATTTGTCAAGATCTCTGGATGTTCAAAGTCCACCCAGATGCTTTTTCCAGGTAGCAGGAGATGACATGCCCAGGTACATTCCCAGCTACTGTTTGCAAAGGACACACCTTCCTTCTGTACATCTCCAGTTTCCCATCAGGTAACAGATTTTGTGAACTAAGGTCACCAAAGGAAAAAAACCCACATTAATATTCAAATTCAGTTGTGAATCAGACACTCACCATGGCATCCATAAAAGGGAAGGCGGCAAGATAAAGGAAGGCCCTTCGAGTTTTACTTCCCACTGACTCATCCACATGGTGCAGCTTATTGATAATGTAATACCCCAGATCGCTATAAGCTGTAGAGAGACAATAGGAATGGATAGTACAGGTTACACAGGGGCTTTGGGTGAGATACTCAGAACTACCTAAAAGACTCTGATGCCTAGGAGCTACTTAGCAAACAGCTGCAGGGGCTTCAGGGTGTTACAGCCTCACCAGCTGCTGTTTATGACTGAAGAGTGCTCTCATGGCTCTTTTTCAAGTAACCTTTGACTTGAGTGATAACAAATGGCTGGGTTGAGAGACGTACATTTTAAGTGCCACATCTATTTGCTAAAATAACACACTGGTACTCAAGAAGATCTACTGCTCTTTCATTAACTGAAGGCTCATTGTCAGAAAAGCTGTTTTCACCAGGAATTGTCTATTTCACATGATATGGTACCTTACAATTCTTGAAACCATCTATTGTCACTACATTCTCATGCTTTTACCTGTAAGCCTGCCCAAAGCTGTAAAAAGATACTACAAACTACAAAGGCATGCAACAAATCACAGTCATTATGCCTTTCCTTTACTCTGCCTCTCATTACTTCTCCCTTACTCTGTGCTGGGACCCGTCAGGCTACTGTCCCCTTCACTACACAGTCTCTGGTCAGCCTCAATTAGCCTTAATTTTCTTCCTTTATCTATGAACCAGCATCTCGGAAGCCACAACTCAGAAAAATGTACCACTGTAAGACTGCCACTGAAACAGCATCCTGTTTCAACCCAAGATGAGAATGTCAAGCAACACACCTCTTATCCAGTCTCTCCCTCCCAAGGCAGTGGATTGAAAGACAGCATAGATGTATGGACACACCACACAGCTCTTTAGAGAACAGCTTACGTCCTTGTTAGTACCCATGTTATCCAGCTGTTTTAATAATCCCAGAATCTTCACAGAATAGAAGGTTAGGGGCTGGAAGGGATCTCAAAAGTTCATCCAGTCCAACCCCCCTGCCAGAGCAGGATCTCCTATACCAGATCACACGGGAAAGCATCCAGACAGGTTTCGAATATCTGCAGAGAGGGAGACTCCACAACCTCCCCTGGGCAGCCTGTTCCAGTGTTCTGTCACACTCACAGTGAAAAAAATCTTCCTCATGTTTACATGGAACTTCCTATGCCTCAATTTCCACCCATTGCCTCTTATCCTGTCATTGGGCATCACTGAGCAAAGTCTGGCTCCAGCCTCCTGGCACTCACCCATTACATATTTATAAACATTAATGAAGTCACCTCTCGGTCTCCTTTTCCTCAAGCTAAATAACCCCAGCTCTCTCAGTCTCTCCATGTAAAGAAGATGTTCCACTCCCTTAGTCATCTTTGTGGTACTGTGCTGGACTCTCAAGCAGTTCTAGCTCCTTCTGGAACTGCAGGGCCCAGAACTGTACACAGTATTCCAGATGTGACTTCACCAGGGCACGGTAGAGGGGGAGGAGAACCTCTCTTAACCTACTAACCACATCCCTTCTAATACACCCCAGAAGGGTATTGACTTCAGATGCCTTCCACAGTTGTAGTCTTGCCCTGAAGCTGGGCTCCCCATGACCAGGAATAACAAAGAGTTAGCTATCACTGGTGTCTCTGCACTATGAGGACTTACACACTAAATCAATCTTTTTAGCCTAAACCTCTCTCTCACAACTCATAAACAGTGACAGCAATTAAAGAACTTAACTCATCATTGTCTCATTTTGGGATACAGCAGTTAAACAATTAGCAGGACTGAAAAGTCTTTTACTGCCCCACAAGGCAGTATAAAGAAGGTAGTAAAATAGGGGGTGACATGATAACACTAGAAACAGGTATGAATGTTATTCCAGATAACCAGGACTAACCAAAAAGTTGCTAAAACATAAAAAACTTCCCTTTTCCCCCTGCTAGTCCCTATCTATATATCTTTCTCCTGAACTACAACTATTGAGACTCAAAGTCCCCCAGTTCACCCAGCAAGCCCTAAATTGCATAGACATCCTCCTGAGAAACTCCCAGACTTGTTTCCTTATGAAGGGGACAGGATAAGAATGTGTCATAGGTTGAGTTGAATCTGCTGCTGATATTCAATCCTGTGCTGCTGTCATGCCGGCTCCAAAATGGAAGTGCTGGTTGGAGCAAAGAATTACAGGGCATGAAGTTCCAACAGTAACATGAGAGGCTTCCTGTTCTGGTTGCTGCTCTCTGCTTCCAGTTTGGGGGTACTGATCTTTCCTGCTGGGCTGGTGTGGGTTCAGGAGGGTAGGGGACAGGCTGCTGGCTTCTGCTGCTGCTTCTGCATTTTGCTGCGGTTTTCTGCAAATAGGTTACGTTAATTGTGCATTGTATTACCTCATTTATATTAAACTCTTTTCATCTCAACTCTATCACAACTCAGAGGGTTTTTTTGTGTGTTACCTTCATTCTGTGTTGGAGGGAAGTGAGCTGTGTTGACTTTGCACAGTCTGCACATCTGGTGCCCAATGTGGGGCTCGAAAGCCTCTGTCTTAATTAAGACAGTTGATTTCGGCAGAAAGACAAAAGGATTGCGACAAGGAGAAGCAAGGTAACAAGAGGATTCAATTAAGGCTTGAGGTTTGTTAGGAGAGTTTTATGTAACTTTTTTTTTCTGTGGTGTGCTCACTATGCTGATGTATTTGCTTTCCAAGGGTGTCTGAGGGTGATGTGCTGCCTTCTTCTCTATGAGTGTTACCTTAGGGGAACAGCTTAGAGCTGCACTGTTGTTTTGCTGGTTACTGGTGGGCTGGATTTTGTTCAGAGCACTACAGGACTCTCCCAAGAATACCACTGAGAGATCTGCCCTGATGCCAGACAATTGCAAATGGCAGGGTGTATGGGAGGATGTGGGCAAGTGTTTAAGCCAGTAGTCCCCTCTGGTGGTTTGGAATTTCACCTCCTGAGCAAGTGCAAAATCTTGACAAACTCTTGAAATGGTTGCAAAAAGTCTGTTGTCAGCCTGGGAGTTTGTGAGAGGCAGAAATCACTGTGATGTGTTGGGGCCTGGTCCATGACTATCAAACTCTCCTCATCATTGTTCAAAGTGCTCATGGGCAAGAGAAGGTCTCTGGGCCTACAGACAGACCAACAGGCACGGCAGCTGCGCAGGAGTGCCAGACTGTGCCAGTATCAGCCGCCCCTGCACAGTAAAAGAAACATTCAAGGAAAGCAGGTCCTATGGCAAAGGATAACAATGAATCTAGGTCATCCTGAGAACATGAGAAAGAGACAAGCATACCTGCTCAGCTGTTATCTCTGGTTTTTGAAGATTGCAAAGGACAAAGGGTGAATTAAATAACTAGCAGGCTCCAGCAATACAAGGGAAATCTCTCCTCCCCTGTACAGGCCTGTGTTTCAGCTGTGAAGGAACTGTCCCAAGAGGTCCATCAACTCAAAAAGAACATGTCCTGTGTTTCAGCCATAAGGAGCAGGTGCTCCTCTGTTTGAGAGAGAGAATCTGGGAGCTACACACCACGGTGTACCCTATGGTATAACTTACACGACCATGGGGAGGACATGAAGAAGTGGGACAGAAAACCCAGCACAGTCCTAGCTGCATGAGTGCGTGGAGTACAAGCAAATTCTCCCCTGAAGAATACTGCTCCAGTTGCCAGTGAAAAGTCACCTGAAGAGATCAGACAAGCTGATACTGCTTCTGATCCTCCTGACTCCCAAGACATCTTCACAAGATGCAAGTGACCCCAGTCAGAATTGGAGGGGCCCTGCCTCCAGACAGATGGAGGAGAGGGATGACTGGATTTGTTGGACTGTATCAGTACGGAACTGATAGCTTGCCAAGTTGAACCCACAAGGCCATAACGCTTTAGCAGATACAGATGCAGAGAGTAATCTGATGCCATCAAACTATGAGGGGAGGAACCCATCTGCGCTTCTGGTGCAACAGGGGGATTCCCACATCGAGATGTGTTGGAAGCAGAGCACTGCAATGCAAGCCAGAGTTTGCTTTCTCTTGGAGGGGTGGAAGGAATCATTGGAGTTGACTACCCCAAAGGTGGAAACACTGCCCCACTATCTGAACTTGTCACAGACTGATTCGGACTGTAGAGGAACAGAGTGAAGCTCCAGAGCATCTGCAGTGAGAAGTCTTTTGTGTACTGCAAAAGGATCTTGTTTTGAGTGAGAATATAGAGTGACTGACGCATGATGTCTATTGTTTGATGTTGATTGCTGCTGGGTATGATGCAGATGGTATAGAATAAGGGGTGGAGAATACCATGAGTTTAGCCAAATCTGTTTCTGACATTCATACCATGCTCCTGTCATGCCAGTTTCAAAATGAAAGTGCTAACTGGAGTAAAGTATTATGAGGCTTGGAGTTCAGATTGTAACATCAGAAGTTTCCAGCTCTGGTTGCTGCTTTCTGTTTCCAGGTTTGGAGGTGTTGGTCTTTTCTGCTGGGCTGGCACAGGTTCCAGAAGGTGGGGAACAGGTTGCTGAATTCTGCTGCTGCTGCTTCTGCATTTTGCTGCATTTTTCTGCAAAGTAGCCTAAAGCAATTGTGCATTATATTATCTCACTTAAATTAAACTCTTTTAACCTCAAATCTTTATCTCAACCCGCAGTCCTGTCTGTCACTTCCCTCACTTCTGTGTAGGAGGGAAACAGGCTATATTGATCCAGCACAAACTGTAAATTGGGACTCCAACTCTTCCTCAGTTCAAGGAGGTCAGCATAGCTCTTTAAGCATTCATGTGCTTGTTGCAGTCCAGTCGCAGGTCGAGCACAGCCTCTTCTTATTTTCGCGTGAATACTCAGACACCAATTTTCGCTCGGTATGTTGAAAGTTCTCCATTCCACATGGATTTTGACATGGTAAATCCCTGTGGAAAGCTGCTTCTATGGCATGGCAGTATATGGATGTTTCTGAAATGGTTTAATTAAATGAAATTTGGAAGGCACATGAGGCCAGCCATGTGTGAGGGGCAGATTCATCGAGTTATCTGTTAGATTCTGCTGAAATTGCTTCACACTTTTCCTGCACAAATCCACAAAAACTGCTGCAGGAACCCCAACAATCTTATTCCTCACACAGGGACTGACAGAATCGGAGTCCAGGTGCTTCTTGTGGAGGGGTTTTCACCAGCAGTTCACTGCTGGAAAGACAGCATGCCACAGAATTCACGCTCCCCATGCACTTCATCTGTTTTAAATGAGACTTTCAAGTGCTACAAAGTGAACCATAAGTCAACTTTTTTAGCTCTAAAAGCAATTTTTCATTTGTTTGTTTTTAAAGTTTACTACCACACAAAAATTCTCAGAATGAGAGGGGTCTCACTTCTAGAAACAGGCAGTTCAGTTGTAGTTTATTGGCAGGGTGCTCTCAAGGAACTTATGCCACTACAGCCTACAGCACCACATTTTAGAGATTTTTAGGCATATCAATGCTGTCTTCTGTAAGCTTCAAGAATTTTTTTCTCCTTTTTCTCTGTGAAAATAAGTCTAATTGCATTTTTTTACTTCTTCATTTTAAAACTAAGTCTAATTGTATTTTTTTACTTCTTTATTTCAAAACTGTAATGGCTAAGTTTAAAAGCTAGTTTTAAAATAGTCAACTGCTTCATGTCAGTGAAAGCACACTATCAGTTTTGCTGATGCCCACAAATGTTTCTGTCCTGAGAAAGGCCTCAGCCATCTGAGATTTACTAACCAATATGCAGGCATATGTCTCTGAGCTGTGAGCTATTGATGATGCAATTAGAATTTACCCTTGGCAAACATACAAATCTGTTACGAAGCATGGTACAAAATTAGTAACACGGACTAGGCTGAAGAGTATTACATGAATCCAGAACTGATATCTCTTCCCATTCCTTGCACTGTTCCAAAACAGAGAAGTCCCACTCCAAGACAAGCTGCCTTTTTGTTCTCCTCTAATATTAATTTCATCTATTTTAGTATGCCTATGGATTAGTTTGGTTATGTAATTTAAGTGGAAATCCTTGCTTTTGGCCTTTCCAGTTGACTTTTAAGACCCAAAAGCTTAAGAAATGACACCAGATCTCTTCTTGCCCACACTGATTTCTCTAACAACCCAACTGCTACCATATAAACTTCAGACATTCTTAAAACAACTGAATGCACTCTTAATGATGGCAGTAGACTTCAACAAATAGCTGTCCCATAGTAATTCTGGAGCTATCTATTACCCAACATGTTATACCACAAAGAAACAAAAAGAAACCCCCATGGGAAGTGATACCATAGAATCATAGAATGGTAGATGTGGGAAGGGACCTCTGGAGATCATTGAGTGTAACTCACATGCCAAAGCAGGATCACTTAGGGTAGGTCACACAGGAACGCATCTAGATGGGTCTTGAAAGTCTCAAGAGAAGGAGACTGCACAACCACTCTGAGTAGCCTGTTTACAATAAAGAAGCTTTCCCTCATGCTGAGATGATATCATTTACTTCAAGACACAGAGCTATATTATGTCAACATTATCTTTAGTGGAGTGAGTGAAAAAACCCCAGTAAATCTCACAACACTTTTGGGTTAAAGTGTGTTCTTTTTAAATTCATTCAATCTTATGTCTTTGATAAGTCTGAGTTTCTTATGTCTTTGATAAGCCTGAATTAAGGCAGAAGTAAAAGTCTGTGTCCCCTTTGTGAAAGTCCAAATAATCAAAGAGCATTTGTGATTTTTTTGCTTATCGTAGCAAATGAACTTTCAGAAAAACAGCTTAGGAGCATCTCAATACAAACTGATTACTGCAATC
Source organism: Eubucco bourcierii (assembly GCA_013396675.1). NCBI lineage: Eukaryota > Metazoa > Chordata > Aves > Piciformes > Ramphastidae > Eubucco > Eubucco bourcierii. The sequence goes on from VWZE01009409.1 coordinate 472,507, forward strand.
ACCTTTATCTGTGCCAACTCTACTTACCAAAGTGCATTAGCTGATTTTCCCAAATGACAGCTGGTCTCTGAAATAGTTTTCATAGAATCATAGAATCATAGAATCATAGAATGGTAAGGTTGGAAGGGACTTCAAGGATCATCTAGTTCCAACCCCCTGCCATAGGCAGGGACACCTCCCACTAGTACAGCTCACTCAAGGCCTCATCCAATCTGGCCTTGAACACATCCAGGGAGGGAGCATCCACAACCTCCCTGGGAAACCTGTGCCAGTGCCTCACCACCCTCACTGTAAAGAACTTCCTCCTAACATCCAGGCTAAATCTCCCCTCTGCCAGTTTAAGCCCATTGCCCCTTGTCCTGTCATTGCAGGACCTTGTAAATAATCCTTCCCCAGCCTTCCTGTAGGCCCCCTTCAGATACTGGAAGGCTACTATCAGGTCCCCTCGAAGCCTTCTCTTCTCCAGGCTGAAGAGCCCCAACTCTCTCAGCCTGTCCTCATAGGAGAGCTGCTCCAGCCCTCTGATCATCTTTGTGGCCCTCCTCTGGACCCGCTCCAACACTTCCATGTCCTTCCTGTGCTGAGGGTTCCAGAACTGCACACAGTACTCCAGGTGGGGTCTGACGAGAGCAGAGTAAAGGGGCAGAATCACCTCCCTTGCTCTGCTGGCCACGCTTCTCTTGATGCAGCCTAGGACTCGGTTGGCTGTCTGGGCTGCATGTGCACACTGCAGGCTCATGTTGAGCTTTTCATCAACCCAGACTCCAAGGTCCTTTTCCTCAGGGCTGCTCTCCAGCCATTCACCACCCAGCCTGTATTTGTGCTTGGGATTGTGCCTACCCAGGTGCAGGACCTTACACTTGGCCTTATTGAATTTCATCAGGTTGGCCTGGGCCCAACTCTCCAGCCTGTCCAGGTCCCTCTGGATGGCATCCCTGCCCTCTAGCAAGTCGACTGTGCCACACAGCTTGGTATCATCTGCAAACTTGCTGAGGGTGCACTCCATTCCTCTGTCCATGTCACTGACAATTTTTAGGTAGGCTAACTTCTCATAAATCTCAAAATTACCTTGTTTTAACTAAAAACCAGTAATTGGTATTCTAAAATCCACACATGCTTTAGGTATAGACTTTCTTCCTTCTTTTGCCCTGAATATCTTGCTGATAGGAAACGGAGTTTTTCTGAGGAGAAAGGTTGGGGCAGCTGGGTAGGCATACTACTGCTTTAGCAATGGCTAAAAGGATTCAAATCCCTCTGAAGAGCCTTTCCTGAAGATGATCAACACTCCCATCTAACTTGGTGTCATCTGCTGACTTACTAAGTGTTCACCCAACCTTTCTGTCAAGACCAGTGATAAAGCTACTAAACAGGAGTGACCTCAACACTGAGCCCTGGGGAGCACCAACAGTGACCAATCGCCAATTGTGTTTAACTCCATTCAGCAGCACTCTCTGGGCCTGGCCATCCAGCCAGGGTTTGATCTAGCAGGGTGTACACCTGCCCCAGGCCTGGGGCAGACAGTTTTTTCATGAGGATGTTGTGGGGAGCAATATCATAGACTTTACTGAAATTCAGATTAACAGCCTTTGCCTCAGCCACGAGGCTGGTCACCTTGCCATAGCAGGAGACAAGGTTTGTTAAGCAGGACCTGCTCTTTGTGAACCTGGGCTAATTGAGCCTGATTGCTTGATTGTCCTGTAAATGGCATGTTATGGCATCCAAAATGATTTTTTCCATGACCTTCCCTGGCTTTGAGGTCAGACTGATGCATCTGTAGATCCCCAGATCATCCAGCCCTTCTAGTAGAACAGGCATCACATTTGCTAGTTTCCAATCCATTGGGACCCCCCCTGTTAGCCAGGACTGCTGATAAATGACAAGGAGTGGCTTGGTAAACTGCCAACTCCTTCAGGACTCTTGTGTGTAACTCGTCTGGTCCCACAGACTTGTGTATATCTTGGTGGTTCAACAGGTCACTCACCACTTCCTCTTGGATTATGAAAGTCTCTTTCTGTTCCCCATCCCTGTCTTCCAGCTCAAGACAACTGGTCCTGATGTTAGAGACTGAGCCAAAGAAGCCATGAGTACCTCAGACTTTTCCTCAACCTCAGTCACTGTGTTTCCCCCTGCATCCAATAAAGGATGAAGATTCTCCCTAGTTCTCTTTTTGTTGTTAATGTATTTATAAAACCATTTGTCATTATTTTACTGCAATAGCTAGACTGAGTTCTAGTTGGGCTTTGGTTCTTCTAATTTTCTCCCTGCACAGATTGACTGCATCTTTGTAGTCCTCCTGAGTGGCTCACCACCTCTTCTAAAGGCCATAAACTCTCCTTTTATTCCTGTGCTCCGACAAAGCTCTGCATTCATCCACACTGGTCTTCTCCCCTGCTGGCCAGTATTTCAGGACAAGGGCATGGCTTGCTCCTGTCCTTTTAAGATCTCCTTCTTCTTCAAAGATTGCCCAGCTTTCCTTGACTCCTCTGTCCTCCTTGTCTTCCACACACTACAAGAACCTCCAGGACTGTCCCCTCTTCTGCTGCACTGTATTCCCAGCATGCATCTGGAAAGCTGAAGTCCACAAGAAGAACAAGAAGGAGGCAGCAAGTGCAAAACTGCTTACTGGGTACTTTATCAGTGTTATCATCCTGATTGGGTGGTCTGTAACAAACTCACACCACGATATCTGTCTCCTCAGCCTTCCCCTTGATTCTTACCTATAAACACTTAACCCTGTCATTTCCATCAGTAAGTAGTATACATTTATATCCCTCTGTGACATACAGGGTCACCCCACCACCTCATTTTCCTTGCCTGTCTCTTCTGAAAAGTCTGTAGCCATGAACTGCAGCACTCTAGCCATGTGAGTCACGCCACCATATTTCTGTGATGGCAGTTATTCCGTTTTTCTTACTGCACAATGGCCCCCAATCGCTCCTCTTGTATAGCACAAGGCCCCGTATAGATGTACTTCTGCTCATCTAACAGCTGGGCTACCTCAATGGCAGAAGCCTCAGTTCCCTCCAGAGAGTTCTCATATGTTTCAATAGTTACCAGCCTAACTGACTGCCACATGGATCATGACCCCCCACCCCCACTGACACAGACAACTGCAAGACCTTACTACTATGTTGTCCAATGGATGCTGGCACGCTGTTCCCAGGCACCTCTCTAGCAGCACAGTTACATCCCCATAGCCACTCTGAATCTAGTTTAAAAACCTTTCAATGAGGTCCCTAGTTCTTGCCCCAGGCTCCTTTTCCCACTGTGAGTAAGTGTTCCCCTTCTGCTGCCAGCAGGCTTGGTGTCTCATAAAGCAGCCTGTGGTCAAAAACACCAAAATTCCACTGGAGGCACCAGTCCCTGAACCATGTGTTAATCACATGTGTTTTTCTCTTCCTTTTAATATTCTTCCCTGCTGGGACTGAGGAAAACACCACCTGTGCCCCCGACCCTCCGACCAATCATGCCAGTGTCCTACAGTCCCTCTTAATCGCCCTAGGACTTCTGTGCAGACTCCAGCACTGCCAACCCACATTACCAGTAGCAGGTAAGCATCGGAAGGCTGCATCACACCTGAGAGTTTCCTGGTGATGTCTCTAACCCAGGCCCCAGGGAGGCAGCAGACTTCCCTGTAGGATGGATCTGGTCAACATATGGGGCCTTGTGTTCCCCTCAAAAGGGAATGGTCTGTTACATTTACCCTGCCTTTTTTTCTTAATACAAGCATTTCTAATGTGTGGGTCTGGTTGATTCACCCCAGGCAACACCCTGAATGGACTTTTATCTGCGCTATCATTTGCCTGGCCCTCAAGTTCAGAGCCTCATACCTGTTTTGTAGAGCAACTGGGAAGGTGAGGGAGGCTAGGACAGGATTTGCTTGCCTCCACAAGTAGGGACCTGTTTCTGTTCCACCTCATCTCTTAAGTGCCCTCCTCCTGCCTGGTGGCAAGAGGGTAGGGCAACCTCAGCTTCTTGTGGTGTGGCTCTGTCTTCTCACATTCCCTGATACTCCTTAATCTTTCCAATTTCTAATCCAACTCTGCCACCCCACCGAGCAGATCATTCACCTGGGCATGCAGATGCAGTCTCTGCTTTCTTAGTAACCTAGTGAAAGATTACACAATGCTGCTTTATTGCCAAAGACACTGATTTGAAAAAGAACCACTTAGTATGTGGGGCTTACCAGCAACACCATGAAATGCATTATATTAGCATACTGTTACACAAATGGTTTCTCTCCTCTGTCAGGTTGGCAACTTAGTATAATGTGAAAAACATGTACAGACAGGCATCTTGAATCTCTACTCTTACAGCCCAGTATTTCCACCACAAGACAGTTTCTGAAATAACAAGATGCTTTTGGCCCTGGTTACATAGTGAACTTCCTATCAGGAAGCCCCAAAAGGCAGCAATAGCTGTAAATAGCATAAGGGATGAAAGGCAGCACATTATCTTCTATTTCCATATTGTAACTGAATCCAGGACTACTGTACTGACAAGGGTTTGCAGCAGGATTGTAAAAGAGATGAGAGTATGGTTTCAAATCCTTTTGGTCAAGGTCAAACTGATTCTTGGTTCTTGTACAGGGGAGTGACAAGAACTGCTGATGAGGACTTTGCAGACATTCCTGGGAATGTGGTGGGGTGACTTAGGAACCCAGAGTTTGTAACTGTGTATGTGGTTTGACTCAGTCAGTCATTCCCACAGAGGACTGAGTTAGCCCCAGTGGGGAAGCAGTAGTGGGGATCTGGTGCTGAAGCAATGAAGCATGAGTCAAGTGGGTAAAACAGTCTGCTTTGGTATTTTAAATAAGCAGAGGATGCTGTTTGTGAGATGTGTGCAGACTGTAAATAATCTCTATCACAGTTGGAAAGGTGGTGATTCATTTGTGGTCACTGTGTTTCCACCACCACTTGTTTTCTTTCTGACTTTTGGTACTCCTTATTTCATTGGACTTTTTGTTCCTTATTCCTTCTAGGGCCTTGACAGTCCACAGCAGACAGTCATGTCATCTTCCTTAGCCCCAAACAAACAGAAAGAGGAAGAAATTCAGTTCTCTGAGTGCTATTTGCTTATCTTTTTCATCTGTCGAGCGTCAGTAACCTATATTTGTGTCTCCTGTAGATAGCCTGTGACAAGCTTGCAGCTGCTGGCAGAGTAGTTGCAGGTCCTAGGAGGCTGCTTGTCTGTCACTGGATACCTTCTCTTCCTCCTGCTAGGCAGGTTGTGTATCTGTGGGTCAAAGAAGAATCATCAGTATTTGAAACAGGTTCAAAGGAAACTTGGAACATAAAACTTGGCAACATCATCCAGGCAATTGGTGTTAGAATCTGACCAACTCCATTCTCTTGGGCAATCTGCCAGTCCCCGCTGTGGCCTTTGCATATTTTCAGGCATAGGCAAGTTGAAACACCCAAAAAATGCTTTGCAGTCTGCCTCCATAGGCAGCTGGAAGATTTAAGTGAAGCCCTTTAATTCAGGACTTTAATGCATGTTAAGTGCAGTCTTCTTTTTTCTTTTCTTATCAACATCTGCAAAGAGGGCATTTGAGAGTTTCTGAACTCAGTAGGGCTCTACTTCCAGACAAAGGCAAGAAACTTATCTAGCATATTTACCAACAGCTGCCCCAAACACCTCTTGTCAATAACAAGTCCTACATGGAAAATCGAGCCATGTCTTTCACCTGAAAATTTGATAATTATACTTTACATTTTTCCTTAAATCTATCNATATTTCTTTATCCAATTGGCAAAGAAAAAAAACCACTTTGACCAGCACTGGCAGGAAAACAAGCGAGCAACTGGAATAGCAGCTCTGGGGGCTAAAGAAACATTCCAACCAAAGAAATATGAGTGCCAAATGTACAAATGACCCAGAGTTTATAACAGTGACTCAATAATGCAGCCTCAGCTGTAAACATATTGAGGAAGTGACCAACTGATACCAGTCAATTATTTTTTTTTGAATGCCTGGATTCAGTTTATAAAATTAGCAACAATTCACTCATGCCACAGAGTTGTCACTGCTAGTGCACCATTCCCATAAGCATTCATCATGACCATAACATGGAATAAAGGCAAACAGTACAGGTTTGCAGTATCAGTGATGGAATAAGAGACATGATGGTCAGAGTGCTTGGGAAGCACATAAAGCTAGTGAATATAAAGCTAGTGAATATAGCTGCCAGCATGCTAAACCATAAGAGCAGGTGGTATTCATATGTACCATTGGCTCTTCTACCTATTTGAGCAGGAACTGAAATAGTGTACTCTGTTCTATTCTATATGCTGAGCAGCAGCACGTCCTGTTCTTCAGATACTTACAACCTAATAATGGTCCCTCACTTCCAGACCACTCTGTAATTTCACAGTAACTCTGGATATTGCCATCACAAACGTTCCTCATTTTTCTGCAATGGAATGCCCCCTACTGCTGGTGATCCAACTCCACCCTACTGCCCATCAACCATCATGTGCCTCCAAGGGTTGTTGCATTACCACCCTCCTCCCACCCACTTAGAGTTCTCAGTGTTTAGGATTTTACCTGCTGAATGCAATGGCATCTCTGCTGCTTCTCCCAGTCTCTCCTGCTCCTTGTTGCTGAGGTCCAGAGGTTTCAAGGTAGGAGGTGCAGAGAATCTGGTGCAGTTCTTGGAGACGACAAAGCTAAAGTCTTGCGAGTCACACTGCTGTGGTTGATGTTGGGGCCAACATCTCATTTCTCCAGGCTCTCAGAAATTGGCAAATCCTGTGTCTGCATTGCTTTTTGCATTCAGTTCCTATCTGCTTGTGTATTTTGTTTCAGAGTACACCGAGGGAGCAGTTTGGCATGAACTACTCTTAGCAATTGCTTCTCTTAGAGATGAATTATTCAACAGAATCGAATGATGACTCACACTAGCAGAGAGTAATATCTGGTATTTTAATGAGGATGTTGGCACCTACTTGCTTTCAGTTTTGTACTGTGAGGGAAATAGCAAAGTGATAGCTACAGAAGGAGTACAATGGCAATGCCACCGAGTTCTGACAAATGGCTCTACCAAGCACAACTTCAAATACTGCTACACCCATGTGGGCAGATACTGCTAGCTGACTGCTACCTAACAGTAGGACTGAGATATCAGCTTCATGAAACCTGTCAAACTTGACAAAGTTTTGCTCACACATCTGACTGAAAGAGATCAGCAGCACATGTTCATGCTAGGCAGCAGAGCCCTTGGAGGTGTGGGGGGGAATCTGCCACTTAATGACCTACTTAAAATAAAGTAATAAAGATTGCATGGATGGGCACAATGCCAGCCCCAGAGATTCTAATCTCTTTTGCATCACCTGTTTCACTTACAAATGAAATTTTAAGCCTACAGATTAATGACTCTGAAGAAGAGGTGAGGGAAGCAAATCAGAAGACATATTAATTAGATGTGAAGTGACCTTACCTATTAAGGTATGAAATACAGCAGCTACAGCGCCAGCTACAACCATGCATAAAACTGCTTTGGTCCTGTCTCGCTTGCTGTTCACAAACACCAGACCTACATTTTTGAAGTCACTCATGGGACCCGTGAAGAACTTCATCAGGGAGTATGCCAGCCCGTAGCTGGCCAGCATTTCCACAGCATCTTCCTTGACAGCAGCGATGCCCCTATTCAAGGCCTGTTGAAACACAGAAAGAGCAAATAAAGTAGTACATTTGGAAGGGTACAAAACCCAATCTTCTGCCAGCCAGTTTCTGAAGCAATAAGCAAGTTCATCTGTCATTGTCCTCACCCTAACTTGGCCTCTATTTCTCTGGGTTCAGTGGCAGTAACTTGTGACTTTTAACTTCATAAGGCAACTTCATAATTTCATAAGAACAGTAAATTTAAGTCACGTATACTTGAAGATAAGGTAAATATCTACTGCTGAAGTATATAATGGAGTTTCTGCTATACCAGAAGTCAGTCTCTTTCCCCTTTAGAGTCATTTCATAACCATTTAAAGACCATTTAAAGTCTGCTTTGAGGCCTCAGCCCTGAATTGAACAAAGTATAGTGTTTGCAGGCCACCTTTACAGGTAAAAACACTGACATTACCATGTGCTGAAATTTCAGGAGCTCAAAGGTTTTTTCCATGTAATGTGGTTTTCACTGCATCCCATGTAATTGTTGTAGACACCCAATGTATCCTGTGACATTTATTATTAAACTATGCTAAATATGCATGAGGCTAAACATAAATATTTTCCTTTCATGTATTCCATGAGGTTCTGATCCTATATTCACTTCTATCTCCTTGTAGCCTATGTAAAAAGAAATGCATCATATGTATTTCAAGACATACGATGGGCTCTGGGTTGATGAAACCTCAACATGAGCCTGCAGTGTGCACATGCAGCCCAGACAGCAACCAAGTCCTGGGCTGCATCAAGAGCTGCGTGGTCAGCAGGGCAAGGGAGGGGATACTGCCCTTTTGCTCTGCTCTCCTCAGACCCCACCTGGAGTACTGTGTGCAGTTCTGGAGCCCTCAGCACACGAA
>VWZE01009409.1:481235-495448 GCA_013396675.1 Eubucco bourcierii
TGGGAGGTGTCCCTGCCTATGGCAGGGGGTTGGAACTAGATGACCCTTGAAGTCCCTTCCAACCTTATCATTCTATGACTCTATGATTCTATGACATAATTGATATCAAGGTGTATATAGAGTCATACTCTTTTAATTTAAACTTCCTAAAGATGTTGAATATCCCTGTTGCTGTTGCCAGTAATAGGCAAATAGCTTTAGATTATGCCACCCAGAGGGTTCCTTAAACATGGATTTTCCCTCTTTCCTTTTGTCAACAGTGAAATATTTCTGGTAGCTTCAATTTAAAAAGAAACTGCTAACTAATTTCAGGTAGTCTGCTTTAAAAGCTCCTCATCACATGCAAACAAGTGAATTACTTCCAGCACAAGTGTTTACTTCCTGGTTTGGACCACTACAGGTCTGTGGAGGATGGTAATTGAGTCCTGACACGGTGGTTGGGATAAATGCGGCTTTAAGAATTCACATTCTGTAAAGAGCTATGGTGTTTTGACCTCTTTGCAGACAAGCAAGTCCGTGCTGAGCACAGTCCTCAATCCAATGAAACCAGTCCTGATAACTAAGTTTTCCTCCTAAATACAGCAGACACAAAGTCTTGAACACTCCACTTTCTCTTGTTCTCTGATTGCACAGTCTGAACTCTGATCTCTTTTGTATGAACAAATGACAGCTAACGATATCCTTCTGAGTAATTTTCCCCAGAATTACACTGTGCACCAGGTAAAGTAATCTGTCAAAATCCAAGCAGAACTTTTGCAAGGAGTATGTTGCCACTAATTTATACTCCTGTGGAGTGGTTGCTGACATGATGAAATACTCCAGAACCTACCCCTGAAAAAGCAGTCCTCTTAAATGCTTCTTTAGAAAGATCCTTAGAAAATAAAGTCAACAGGGTTGTGTATAGGTAGTTTAGCTTCTGTAGTCTTTTTCTGTTTATTACTTTAAGATGACAGTAGAGTCAATAAGGTTCTCCATCCTCAAACTCAAAACACTATATAAGAACTTGTGTACCATTTCTGCCCCATATATCTCAGAATATTTTGCTACTGAAGCTGCTGATGTCATATTTGGTATCCTTAAATCCATGAAAAATACCAGATACTTGATAAAGCTGCTTTGGGGTGCAACACAGGTACTTGATCTTTCGTTGGCATGTCAGCCATGCAGTTGATAATCTTCCAGTCTAATTTCCTGTTACATTTCCAATTAAATCTTCCATAAAGGAAGAAAAATATACACTAGGACAAGGTCTCATTATTTTATCTGACTATGTTGTGCACTTTTTATGTGAACAAAAGTCAGTAACAAAACTTCATCGGCAGCATCTGTATTCCATATTTGTTTCCCATACAGCAGAGCATAGATATCTCTACAAAGATTTGTGTAGTTTGTCAATAAAATCACACTACTATGTACTAGTAATAATAATGACAATACTTAATACAAGAAGTTAGCTTGATCATGTATATGTCAGGTATCATCCTACTTTCAGGTGACTTAATCATAGGGAGAACTAGGAAATCCAGATGCCGGAAAGAAGTTATTGGTGATGGTAACCTTTCCTGAGTCTTTAATGAATGTTTAACTTAATACAGTAACAGATGAAAATGTCACAGAAAATTGTTATTCATCAAACATGACTAAATCAAGGTCACCAGCATTGCTGACATTCTTTTTTTTTAAGAAGTAGCAAAAAAAATCAAACCGACAAAATACTTCAAAGCTAAGCACAATCTGCTAGGTTCATGAACAGGTTAGCTAAGGTAAGTCATATTCCTGAGACACTTCACAGAATGGCAGGCACCAAGATCTACAGCTTGTCTTCTATGTCTTCTTTAACACATTATGTTATCACCAGAAAAATGAAATCTTGACTAGACTACCCAGTAACAACTTCTTAACTACCCAGTAACAACTTTTTGAGCCTTTTAAAAATAAATGTGTGGTATTGCCAATGTTGAAATCAGAGAGGACTAGGCTTTTTGAAGTCCAATCCAAAAGGTTCAAGTCAGAGGAATGCCAAATAACAAATTTAATGACATTTCAAGTCAGTAGCCACATCTTTATAATTGGGTACTGCAGTTGGCTTTATCCTCTTAGAATGAATGTATCAGACCTCTATTGAATTTCTAGGACTTGCATAATGGATGGATCCAACAAACAACTGCAGGCAAAGGCAATGATTTCAAAACCAGTAATTCTGAGAAAAATGTCAAGGGTCTAGCTTGCCCAATTTGTCATGAGCTTTCAGCACCACTCCCCAGTATTTGTAGAGAAGGTTTGGTAGAGAAGTTCCAGTATACAGCTACACATCTCTGTTGCCAAAAATCCCAAGGCCTTCTCTGGTTCAATGGAGTTTGACCATTTTCCACATGACTCTCCCTTCCCAGAGACTACTGGACAATTGATGCTTTATTTTCTATTGGGTTAGACATATAAAAGCATTTAAAAATGCACTGTGTACATTTTATTTTGCTTTTTAATATGTTTTATTACCTACATACCATATAAAATATGAATAGTCTGTATCTAACTAGAAGGGCACATTTTCTACTTCCTTGGAAGTTAACTACTGACAATGCAGTCAATACTTGACCAGTGCATGTCTTTCAAGTAAGTGCAAGTAAAATCCAAGAAATGTAATTCTTGTTACTCCTCACTTTTTCTCACTCATCTGGAAAAATCAGACTATGACCTACTATGTCCTAGTGGAAGTTGGCATGTTCCTATGGTTTGTTTGTAGTTGGGATTCTGCCTGAGATGTTTTCAACTCTGTTCTAGCTAGTTGTCTGCCTAATGGTGACATCAAAAACCTGCTCAACTTGGCAGCAGTTTGGTCAAACGTATGTTCAGTTGAGTGATCATTTGTAACATGTTCCCCCTCCCGTCTTTTTTTTCCTACCTGTCCTCCCCTTAGAAAATGGAAGAATGCCAAAATATCCAGTCAAAGAGTAAGCTGACACAGGAGTCAGCCTTTCTCCTGTGTCAAGTAATTTTTCTTCTGATGATTGTTGGCTGAGTTTTCACTTATTAAATCCTGTATCGAATGTACCATCCGACTCAGGCTTTTCTGCCCCACCTGTCATCACTGCAAGAACTGAACTGGCAGAAGGACACCTGGCAGATAAAATGCTCTGCATGCATGGCATAATTGGACCACTGTGTCAGTGCCACCTGAGCGTTATCATATCTGCATCTCTGCTCCTAAGGTTCTTCTAAAGGCAGAAGCCAGTGGTAGGTAATTTGTGTGAAACAGTCAGTTCTCTGACACAGGCCTGTGTCTGTTCCATGGACACAGAGAGAGAAGTGGGAGAAAATCAGGTGAAAGCCATGATGACTGAGGAGTGTTCACTGTTATGGGCCTTTTTTGTTGTTGTTTTAATTGGTGTTTGGTTTGCAATGCTTCTACTCTGCTCTTTACTTCTGGGTCAGCATCTATTGCAGGCCATGTGTCAGATGACTGAGATGCCATTTGAGGTCAATTCCTACTAGACCAGTATTAAAACACTTTACTTCCCTCCTGCTCCCTTAGTAAAACTGGGTGTAAGAGAACAGTTAGTCACCCATGTTCACAGTGTTGAAAGTGTCAACACTAGTGCAACCCACTGAAAATCCCCAGTCTGAGATTTGAAGGAATAAGAGATGCCTGTCCTGAAAGAAGGACACTCTGCAGTATGTATGTGGCCTGGCATGGGTTTAAAGAGCCGACAGAGTAAAGCTCTCAAATGAATTGGAGAAAAAAACAGAATTATATTTGGAGAGAGAGTTACAGATAGAGATTACAAAGCAGACACAGAACCCATAGGCAAACCCCCTGAATTTTCCGCCAACCCAAACCTAAAACTATCATCCCCAGTGCTCCAGTCCTCCCCCCCCCTACCATGCCTCTGAATCCAAGAGGCCTAAGCACAGCCTCTGGAGGCCCCAAACCAGGCCTATCCTTACATGTTTGTTCCGATAACGCAGCTCCTGCCCGACACGAGGCTGGAGGGGGAGGAAAGGAGCACAAGTTGGCCTTGCTGTGAGCTTATGAAGAGATAGCAGAATTATGGGATTGAATAACAATCTTCCAGTCCCCAGAGGACTCTTTTTAACCTTATAATTCCCAACCTGGGACAGTGGCCTGTCTCTGGTGAGGTCAGCTTTGGAAGAGCATTAGGACTGCCCTGAAAATGACAGATGAAATTCTCCCATCTCTTGCTGCTTTGTAATCTAAACCAAACTGCAAATGCACAAATGCAAGATGTCGAGTTTATTTAAAAAAAAATAAAAATGTTTGTGTGCAAAAATTTCAATCAACTTTGTCTGCTTAAGTTCTGAGGATATGGTCCACACACCCTGAGAAAGTGAATGTATACCATGAAAACTAGAATGCAGTTAGCTTCCCCCCCCCATCCACCTTCCTCAGCAGCAATAAAAAGAAAAGTGAGCATTTTTGCAAGACTCCTAGTCTTTCCTGAAACACCCATTACTCTGTGCCCATGATAAGAATCTGTTTTACATGACACTATCCACTCAAAATCCAGTGTTGAGGATGTATCAATGTGTGTTCTGGGAGAAATTTAAATAAAGACTTAAGTCAAAATAGTATCATTTTAGAGCACTGACAGTTTCACTTCACCTGAGAGACATAAGGGAAAAGCACTTTTTAACAGGCACTGCCAGGGGGCATAGGAACAGCTAGGGCAGCAGTTGGCAACAATAAGTCAGCAAAAATGGGAAATCCTTCCCACCTCAAGAATCAAGTCAGAGAAAGAAGTATCAGTGAGCTGGAAGAGTAGCTACAACACACTACCCTAGGGCACCTACTGTGTTTAGATTCGGGAACAACAACCAGCACAAGGCAGAGAGTAACACGAAAAGCATAGGAGACTGCAGAAAATAATGGCAGGGTATTACAGCAAAGAAACCTGACTCAGTGAAGCCAAAACATGCCTCATTCAAAATCATACTTGACAAAGTGGCAGAATATTTACGACAAAGAGCAATCTTGGAGAGGTGAGCTGGTTGCTGCAGATGGTTCCCTTCTCACAGGACGTGGAAAGTGCTGATCCTGAAGCCAAGAGAATTATAAGCTATGATGCCAGCTGCATTCCCTGTGTAGTATCTATTGAATGGAGATGGCTGACATCTGTATGAAGGTGACCCAAACCACTACCATTTCTATTGACAGCTGTGGAGAAACCCTTAGGTGAGACCACAATCATTAACTTTTCCTGGCTTTTAAGGCAAGCAGTGCTTGTAGGAGCACAGGACAGAAGCAAAATCAACATCTCAGAGATAGTGCCCTGCATTGTGATTTCCTTGGTATCCTCTGGCTGATGCTAATCTATTGTCCAAAATGTATTTAAGGTGGAAACTGCAAGGGAATGCTTTGCTCTCAAAGCATGCTGTATGTGAGCTTTTCATTTAGGTTTCCCTGGAGTTATTCCACAAAAATAAGAAGCATTTGTGATTACATTACAGAAGTATAGCAAACTCCAGGATGAAGGTATTTCTGTTTCTATGTCAAGGAGTACAGACAAATAAAATTGAGACAAAACCTGAGATACATAAAACTAGGAGAAGGTCAGCTCCCTGTCTCTTCAAAATGCCCTGTGGAATAGCTAGCATTTCTTCACTAAATTCCATTTTGATTACTTCTAAGTGCTAGAAAACACTGAGGCAGATACAAATGGGTATCACATGTCCCTACATAGAGAGGATATCAATTACGAATGATACAGTATCTGCAGCAGTGCTCCTTCTTCTGTTTTTAATTTCACACAAAACCAGGCTCTGCTCTCTTCCTTGCATTATACTCCTGAAGTAAAAACTAAGCTGATTTACTATCAGTTGCACATTTCATAAAACCACATTTTCTCATGTTTATAAATTAAATCTCTGCAAGGACTGCTCTAAGACTTGTTTGTATGCACACAGCAATTTTAATCTACAAAGGTCCCACACCTGTCAGTCTCTCACAAGTCTGGTATATTGCCTTTTTATTTGTATTAACTCAGCCTCTGCTGAAATACCCCTTGTGGCTTTCTGCTGAAATGGAGATTGCTATTTTCTCCTTGACTACACCTGCTTACTAGACTCCAAAGCACACAGACAGGTTGGTGGTAGAAGGGGCCCTTGGGGGCTGTCTCAGAGCATGTCCCACTCTGAACATCTGGGAATTGTTGTGGTGGAGATCCTGCATCACCTTTGGGCAAGCATCCTGAGAGGCCACCCCCATCCTGACCTGACATAACCAGAACTGGCATCTGAAGATATATGGTTCTTGCACATCTAAACACACACCCCTGCCAGCAAAGGCTATGCTTCCAGCATCGACTTAATCTCTATTTCCCACATTTCCCCTTCCTTTCCTGAAGGACATTTTGCTTCACTGCTCTGTACCATATTTCCTTGCTGTTCTAAAGACCTGCTTTACACTGCTGCTCCTTGCTTTCACCTTGCCAATAACTCACCTTTATTTTCACCTCACGGTAAGAAATTATTTAGCTTCACTTGCATTCCAACTTTAAGCCTTCCAGTTGTTGTTATTTAACTTAGAAGAGAACAGAATTTTTCAGCAATTTAGATGTTGTACTTGGTTCTTCTGTATTTCTCAGTTCAGGCATTTTATGTGAAGCTGGGCTTTTGCTTTCTCATTTTTTAACATGTTATAAGCAGTTCTCTTAAGTGGTACTTTTTCACATCAGGTCACCTGACACTCCAAATGACAAGATCCTGTATCTAGTAAAAGTTCATTTCTTCCCTTTAAAAAAATCAGCCTAAGGCAAAGACCCACATTTTTACAAAATAGCTAAAAAACAACCCAAGCAAATGGCTAAAAGCAAACTGTCTGCAAAAATACTTCTGCCAATTGCAAGAATAGGGGAAATTAATGAGGTTTTTCCCTGGCTTTGTAGATTTCTTAACCATCTCCCTTAAACTTTTAATGATTAAAAAAATCATAATGCAGTATTTGGCAGAAAGTGAAATCTGGCAGAGGCTACTGAAATGCCTTTAAAACAGACCCAAACTTGGCCAAGCATCTGCAAAGTATGAGTTGCACAAGTTCAGTAGAACTTGAGGTTATTTCACAGCTGCACAGAAATCTCTTCTACATTTCAGCAGTGCTAAGCGTGTTCCTATGGACAGAAGCTTCTAGAGTGAAAGTCAAGCACCACACAATAGAGACCATAGAGCTTGAAATCCCTAAGGTACCAGGAGACAGGGAAACACTACCTGTACCATCCACTCAGAGCAAAAGGGCCCACAGTTCTCTCTCCATGGACTGAAGTTGCAGTACCCTGCTAAGACTCCTGGAGTAGTGAGGTGATTTATTCTCCTATCTTGTGTCCTGTGGAAAAAGCCCTGAAAGCCAGATCTGCAAAACTTAGTGCTTCAGATCTCTTTTTTTTCTGTACACTTCCACTGTTTGTTAGTGATTAAATTCCAAGTCCTCCTATTTGGAAGAGAAGTAATTGGCATTTCTTCTCAATTTCCCTTTTCCATGTGGAATTTAAGGGCTGTAATAATCATACCCAAGAAATTCTGACACAACAGTTAAATTCAAGGTTGTCAATACTGCAGCAACATATTTTCATATCACCATATGTACTATGCTACTATTTCACGGCTCCTCTACAGATTAGACTACATTTGACCTGCTAGAGAGTAGCTCCATGGACAAGTACTTTGGAGTCCTGGTTGATAAGAAGTTATCCTTGAGACAGTAGTATGCCTTGGTGGACAAGAAAGCCAACAGTACACTCAGACACATTAAGAGAGTGTCCACCAGACCACGGGAAGTTCTCCACCCCCCCCTACTCAGCCCTGTTAGACTACATCTGGAATATTGTGTACAGTTCTGGGCTCCCCAGTTCAAGAGAGACAGAGAATTACTGGATAGAGTTCAGAGGAGGGCTACAAAGATGATTAAGGGACTGGTGCACCTCTCTTATGAGGAAAGACTGAAACACTTGGGGCTGTTTAGTCTGGAGAAGGTTGTGAAGGGACCTTATCAGTGTTTACAAATATCTCAAGGGTGGATGTCCAGAGGATGGAGTCAGTCTCTTTTGTGATAGCCAGTGATAGGACTAAGGGTAACAGACATAAACACAATCAGAGAAAATTCCATCTCAAAATGAGAAACAACTCTTTTACTGTGAGGGTGATGGAGCACTGGAACAGGCAGAATCTCCTTCTCTAGAGATCTTCAAAACCTGCCTGGACACAGACCTGTGTAACCTGCTCTAAGCGGTCCAGTTTGCAGGGGTTTGGATTTGATCTCTTGCATTCCCTCCCAAACCCTAGCACCCTAAGATTCCATGATCCTGTGAGCTACAACCAATCAGAGTTACTGATTTTGCCAAAGCCAGAACTGGAAGTCAACTAGGAGAGGTGGGTTTCTTCACTGGAGAATGGCCATGCAAGCAGGTATTTCGAGATCTGGTGCAACAAAAAAGTTGAAGCCTCCCAAGATGGGTGTTCTACAAGGTGAACCTCCTGTTAAATCAGCAGCTAAGCCTTTTGGGGAATAAATCCTTCTACCAGCACTTAGTTTGGTGGTAGATATTCAGACTATTTTGATTGCAGAATATGGTGAATTTTGCATCAGTGACAACATACAGGATGGGGCCAAAATTGGTTCAGATAATGGGACTGTAAGGCAAGATTCACTATGTAAAAACAGTTGTTTGTTTGTTTTTTTTTCCTTAAATCACTTTCAGACATGACTAAAGTGCAAGTTTGTTATTGAAAAATTGAAAATGCCAGAATTAGAGAGGACTGTTTTGTTGCCTGCCCCTTGCTCCTTCCCTCTCTAAGCATACTTCAAATTCACCAGCAGCCAGAAGCACACCAAAGTAAATGCAGCTAGCAAACTGCAACCCCTCTGTTATCAGTGGAGCTTTTCCAGTCATTCATAACTCCCTAAAAGGGCCACCAGATATGTAAAATGACTGAGTCTCTGACATTTAATGAGCATTACTTGTACATGATGAAAGGCTAAAGCAAACTGAAACAAGTGTCTGCAGATTTTGTTCATCTGGGTTGGGTAAATGTTCTCCCTCTCACTAAAGACAGGAGAGGTAAGGAACATGCTGAGCAAACACACAAAATTCTTGACTTGTCATGTGGCTGGGCTTAGGAGGAAGAAAGGCAAATAACTGCAGTTGGTCTTTCATCCTCCTCAGTACTGCTCTATGTTGAAAAAAAAAGAAAAAGAGTAATCTATAAAGTACATGTCAAAGCTACTATGATTTAAAAAAAAAAATACCATCAAATAAGGCCTCTGTGCCTATCTTCAAAGTGGGAGGTTGCCCAGCTGTTTCTGAATGCTCTGTACAGCCCTACCTTTATGTGCACTTAGAGCACCATGCCATTATCTGCTGTCCATCAGCTTACTCTCTAAAGTATTTACCTCCCCATGTGGCCCAGCACAAACTTACTTATGTTCTAGGGCTTTGCCTACCTTCAGTGGAGCATAACATGTTTGAGGTTTGTGATTTTCAACAGCTGTTGTATCAGGAGCAAGTAGCACAGCTGGTTAAGGTCCATCATTAAGCAGCTGTTCCCTCCAGCATGCTGCTAGGCAAAGCAGAGTTTGGGCTACACAAAGCAGAGTTTGTTAGCCACGAGTGCTTACAACTGTAAGTGTAGAGCTGACACATTACTCACATCTTACTTGCTTAGAAGTGACAGAGAGGGCACCTAGATCACCAGCCTAAATACAAAGTTGGTGTTTCCACTGCTGGAGACACCCATCATAAATAATGTCCATTACATTGGTAAGAAAACCTTTCATTTGTATTTGGTTTTCTTTTCCTTCCATTCTTAGTCTTTGTACCAGCTTTCTCAGGGTGAGACTAAGCTGTAAAGTGGCAGAAGACTGAAAAGAGAATGGATACACTTCCTCCAAAGTAATTTTTCTCTCAGAAAATCTAATCTATACCCATAGCTAAGGTTAGAGAACCTTGAACTTCTCTCCTGGTTCTTGCAGGTGGTGTTGACAGGATGGGCTATCATTTCCTTTTAAAAATAGCTCAACTGGTGCTCTTGGTATCCAGTGACATGAAGTCAACTTGTTGAAATCACTGCACATGTTTTTTCTCCAGGCAGTGGGTGTACGGAGCACAGATAACCAAGACGTTTCTCTCAAAATCATACACTCTATTTGAAATCCCCTATCTTTCACAAGGGGAAGCACAGGAACCTTTCTACACAAGCAAGGCTGAAAATAACCTCTCAGGGCTAGAAGAGCAGGATGCCCCAGGGGAACCTGATTACTGTTGCTTGTGTGATCTCGTGGCAGCTGGGAGCTCACTTATTGGTTTTGTAACAAACGGTTTTCCTGATAATGGAAATCCAGGTGAAATACCAATTAATCTGAAAACACAACCAGGTAAGATACACTCTGTCCTTACTGCATTCAAGAATAAAGAGGAGAACTTTACAGTCCTTTAATTCTATCAGTGCTTCAAACCTTTCCTCTGTACCTCTTGGTAACACATAAGTCACGGAGGGAGACAAAAAACTATTTTTTAAAAATATACTGGAACATACAAATCCTAGAGCCAGGGGTTCACCGGAGCAGCCTCTAAATGCCTGGTAAGAATTAATCCTGTTACATCTTCATGAAATCCCTGGATAATCCATCTCTCAGAATTCCTTAAGCAGTACTTTGGCAGCCTTCTCAGGGAAGAAGAGACTTGCAAGCACCTGTGGAGTTAGAATCATAGAATGGTAAGGTTGGAATGGACCTCAAGGATCATCTAGTTCCAACCCCCTGCCATAGGCAGGGACACCTCCCACTTGTACAGGTCACTCCTAGTCCAATCTGGCCTTGAACACCTCCAGGGAGGGAGCAGCCAAAACCTCCCTGGGCAACCTGTGCCAGTGCCTCACCACCCTCACTGCAAAGAACTTCCTCCGGACACCTAGCCTAAATCTTCCCTCTGCCAGTTTAAACCCATTGCCCCTTGTCCTGGCATTGCAAGACCTTGTCAATAGTCCCTCCCCAGCCTTCTTGTAGGCCCCCTTCAGATACTGGAAGGCTACTATCAGGTCTCCTGGAAGCCTTCTCTTCTCCAGGCTGCAGAGCCCCAACTCTCTCAGCCTGTCCTCATAGCAAAGCTACTGCAGCCCTCTGAGCATCTTCGTGGCCTCCTCAGGACCTGTTTCAACATTTCCATGTCCTTCCTGTGCTGAGGGCTCCAGAACTGCACACAGTACTCCAGGTGGGGTCTGAGGAGAGCAAAGGGGCAGAATCCCCTCCCTTGCCCTGCTGGCCACACTGCTCTTGCTGCAGCCCAGGACTCAGTTGGCTCTCTGGGCTGTATGCAAGTTGTAGCAAGCCTTGTAACTTCTACTTCTGTGTGTCTGGCAGGGGTGTCTCAACCAGGATTGCAATTGCAAGTGACTGTGAGTGTGCTTATGTTAATATGTGGTATAACTTGATGCTTAATCTAATTTCAGAGATGTCTACCCACTGTGTTCACAAAATCTAAATTAAAAAAAAAAAATCATTCTGAACCTCTTCCAGCTGAGAGGTGATCAGTGGATGGGCTCCTCCACTAATTGAGGAACTCTAACAGATGCTTCAGACACTTCAGTAATTCTTAAATGGGTTCTGCTGTCTATAACAGCATCTCTACAGACACCTTTAGCAACACAGCACCCGCCATCACAAGATACTTGATCTATTAAGAGTGATTCTTTCAATAGCAATGAACATATTTTCTGCTGACCCACTCCATTACAGTCAAATTACAGTCAAAACTTACCAGCTCTTTTTCATTTGTTTTAAGCAAGTGTAAGACTCTGACTTGTTAAGTTCAGTAAAACCACTAAGGGATTTACAGAAGATTAAGTTAAACTGATGCAGAAACATCACACTGAAAGAGGTAATTTCATCTGAGTCACTGATTTTAAATAACGGATCTTCTTACTTCTTGATTTCAAGTGGTAGGAAGTGCAATAAAGATAGACTATCTACCAGTCTTTCACAGTAATCCTCTACATCATGCAGAGGTTTCACTGGGAGAAGAGCTTCCCATCACAGTCCCCCTGCCCCTAGACCAGTCTTTGTTCTGCATTCTGAGTCATTTGGTATACTTCTACAAATCAAGAAGAGATGCGATCTCTTTTCAATCTTCTCCATACCTGGGCTTTTTGTCCTCTTGCAAGTACACAGGATGCAAAACATTAATACAGCACAGCTAAAATTTATCTCTGAGTTGCTTTAATGTGAAATACAAAATTGGCTTCAGATGGGCATCCTGCCAAGACTCTTACCAAGGGAGAGAGAGTCGAGTGTCACACTGTTGCCATTGCGGGGTGTGAAAAAGAGAGCCAGTTTACTTTGATAGTGCGGTAAGGCTATCTATGTAATTCTTTGCTACACTGTCTACAAGAACAATACAGGATGATTTATCTTCTGCTGAGGATACAATACAAGGTACAAAGCTGAAAAAAAGAACAGCAGAGAAGAATTTGCAGAGTGCTGGATGCACAGGTAATAAAAGGACTGACATTACTATAGGCAGTTTGATGGTCTCTTTAACTCGGTGTGTTTTGTCTTAACAAAACAGAAAAACTTGCAGGGGGAACACAAACCCAAACACAGTATTTTTCTAAGAAAATCCACCCAGACTGCCTAGCTGTACTGCCAACTCCAGAAGGACTTATCAATAAACTGTGTCCAATTCTGGGCCCCTCAATTTAAGAAGGACATTGAGGTACTTGAACGTGTCCAGAGAAGGGCAACGAGGCTGGTGAGAGGCCTTGAGCACAAGCCCTACGAAGAGAGGCTGAGGGAGCTGGGATTGTTTAGCCTGGAGAAGAGGAGGCTCAGGGGAGACCTTCTTGCTGTCTACAACTGCCTGAAGGGTGATTGTAGCCAGGAGGAGGTTACTTTCTTCTCTCAGGCAACCAGCACCAGAACAAGAGGACACAGTCTCAAGCTGCGCCAGCAGCCTTTGTTTCCCAAACCAGTTTCTGAAATATCACTAGACTGGTTTGCAACAGGCATAATCTCTTTGGTAAATATAATCACAGAATCACAAAATTATTTGGTTAGAAAGGGCCTTTAAAGTTCTTCTAGTCCAAACTCCCTGCATAAAGCAGGGACATCTTCAAGTATATCAGGTTGCTTAGAGTCCCATTCTACTTAGCCTTGAGTATTGTCAGGACTGGAAACCTGGCAAGTGTTTCAACACCCTCACTGTAAAATATTTCTTCCTTATATCTAGTCTATATCTACCATATTTTATTTTAAAGGCATAATGCTGAAGCACTTGTAGGGGTGGTAATACTAGAATATAGGCATTGCAGATGCATTCATGAAGACAAGAGCATACCGGTTTTGTACTTCATGGTAAAAAAAGTGTGGAACACTTCAGGCATTAAGTGCCAGGAAGGCACAAAGACTACTGAAGTAGTCTCCAGATACAGGTCAGGAACAAACTCATCTATGACAGTCTTGACAAATACATTCTTTCAGACATCAGAGAAATTAAATCCTGGAACAAACCTTGTGGAGTGGTAGTGAGAGTAAACAACTGAACTACTTTGAAACAGGTAGTGCTTGTTGATGTCTTACAACAAAAGCTGAAAGGCATCCTTGCAAAGAGAAAGTAAGTTTCTTTGTGATAATCCCATGTGATGGTTTTAATCACTACTCCCTCTGGTTGTGGCCCTGCTGATAATCTAGTATGTTTGTTCTCAGCAGGCTAAAATAAGAAACTTGTTCATGCTAGTCACAGGCTTCAAAGGTAAATTTGTAATTAGAGCTAAAATCAGGTTATATTCCACTGGAATGGAAGAACTGCTCTACCTTAGGAACTGCAGGTAAAGAGCTGTAGTATCACAGGATGGTCCTCCAAAGCACCATCATTTGGAAGTGGTGATCCCAAAGAGACAGACACTCAAACCCAGCTTGCTAGAACTGTCTACTGCAGGCATTTAAAGACCTGATCAGTGCTGCACAGCACGTATCTTTTCTAAGCTATTTAAAACTCTTTCCCAAAGAGTCAAACACATGTCTATGATAAAAGTGAGACCAGCTGTCATGACATCTTTCTTGAACAGTCTAACTTGAAACTGAAGATGATCACAGAATCATAGAATCATAGAAGGGTAGGGTTGGAAGGGACCTCAATGATCATCTAGTTCCAATCCCCTGCCATAGGCAGGGACACCTCCCACTAGTACAGCTCACTCAAGGCCTCGTCCAT
>VWZE01009409.1:502174-579782 GCA_013396675.1 Eubucco bourcierii
TCATGATTCATTTCTTCTTGACTTTCTTTTGTTTACATGATGCTTTTTGATCTTCAAAGACTACAGAGCCTGACCTTAAACAATAGTCCCTTCCAATGCATTTCTGTGTTCTGAAGTATCACTTTTAAAAAACAGATACTGGGAGAAACTTGGCCAAAATGCCTGATCATAAAAGTGGTTGCATTTGTTTTCTGGGGCACCTGCAGATGCTTTAGAAGTGAATGCTGAGCATCCTCTCTGAATTCCAACATGCTCCTGCATGAAGAATGGAGCAGGAGGAAGTTTCAGACAGGGTTCTTCATTGCCTTCTACTTTCTATAGGTATTTGGATCTGGATAAACTGAAAAGAAGGAAACTTGTCTCCTGAGGTTATAAGATGGAGGAGAACTGACATGGAAGATGAAATAAATCTTTCTGTTTTGACTTGTGAGTAATAACTGCTGAAGCCAACCTTTCCACACAAAATGCTCCATTGGTTTATGTGGCCAGGATGTTTTGCCACCAAAAGCTAGGTGGAGTCAATTGAAATCTGTCCTGTGGGTTTTGTGGTACGTTAATATGTTTTCTAAATTTAATATACTTCGGGGCAGAGGGCTCCAATTCCTGAAGATAGCAACTTCTGTTGTTTTTTTCCTCTTTTTCTTTTTCTTTTTTTTG
This sequence comes from Eubucco bourcierii, assembly GCA_013396675.1. Classification (NCBI taxonomy): domain Eukaryota; kingdom Metazoa; phylum Chordata; class Aves; order Piciformes; family Ramphastidae; genus Eubucco; species Eubucco bourcierii. The sequence continues at coordinate 502,832 of VWZE01009409.1, forward strand.
TTTTTTTTTTGCCAAACAGACCTAAATGGAAAGTTTGTTACAGTTTTCTTCCTACCACAGGCTAGTCAATGAAACAAAGTTTATTCACTTTGTCCCTTTGGGAGCAGTGCTCATCTGCAAGTCTGAGAGACAGAGTAACTGCTAAAGCAAGGATGAATATTCCGTAGGTATCTGGAGGAAAGAGAAGCAAATTTGGATATCTTTTGAGTAACTAAAAACTGACTGCATCTATCTACTCCATTATTTCAGTCCTTTGAAGAAATATGAGTGGTGAGCAGCTCACTAGGGTACCATGAACGTTTTTCCCCTGCATTCATTGCTGAAAAACTCATCAGCACATGAATAGTTCAAAGAATGGTACTAAAGAGTGACAACAGGAAAGGCAGAGCTATGATCTGTCTGGCACCGTACTTCCTGATGACTAAGTACTCACAGCACACGAGTGGAAAAATTTGATACTACACTTGAAGGCCAGAGGCCATAGTCCAAAAAAACCCAACAAAACCAAACTACAATCTCCTGTATGAAGGAAAAGGTCATCAGGACTAAGATTTCATTTAGCCTATGAAAGTGCCTTCAGTTTTTCATGGGCATGAGGGCAGGCATGACTTCAAATGCCAAACCTAAAATTTTGATACAGCCCATTTGGCAGAGGATGAATGAAAAAAATGACAACTCTTAATTCTCAGAGACGTAAAGCATAAATAGCTTTACAAGATTATCTGATACAGAGAATAGAGTATTCACTTTTAAGTGAAGGCAATATAACAATCTAAGCAGTCACATGGCTTCTACAGAAAGATACTGCTTTCCCCTTTGGCTAGAGAAGTTCAGTATTGCCTGTCTTCTGTTCAGAGGTAGCACTGTAATCTATTCATTGCCAAGACAAAGGATGGCATTAATAAAATAAATATAAAAAAAAAATTAAAACATCACATTTAAGTAAAGCCTCACAAACAGAATTATATCAGGGATTCTAACAATATTTTCAAGGTCCTAATTTGGAAGCCAAATAAACCAGTGAGGGGATTCTTCCCCTTTGCTCTGCTCTCCTCAGACCCCACCTGGAGTACTGTGTGCAGTTCTGGAGCCCCCAGCACAGGAAGGACATGGAAGTGTTGGAGAGGGTCCAGAGGAGGGCCACAAAGAGTATCAGAGGGCTCCAGGAGCTCTGCTATAAGGACAGACTGAGAGAGTTTGGGCTCTGCAGCCTGGAGAAGAGAAGGCTTCCAGCAGACCTTAGAGTAGCCTTCCAGTATCTGAAGGGGGCCTACAGGAAGGCTGGGGAGGGACTATTGACAAGGTCTTGTAATGACAGGACAAGGGGCAATGGGTTTAAACTGGCAGAGGGGAGATTTAGACTGGATGTTAGGAGGAAGCTCTTTCCAGTGAGGGTGGTGAGGCACTGGCACAGGTTGCCCAGGGAGACTGTGGTTGTCCCTCCCTGAAGGTGTTCAAGGCCAGGCTGGATGAGGCCTTGAGTAACCTGTACCAGTGGGAGGTGTCCCTGCCTATGGCAGGGGGTTGTAACTAGATGATTCTTGAGGTCCCTTCCAACCTTACCATTCTATGATTCTATGAGCCACTGCACTGAAGTTTTGTTTAACTGAGGCTGAAATTCAACTGAACAACTTGAGATCTGAAATGGAAAATGAGGTGGTTTTCCTCACTCCCTAGTGAACAGTCATACCTTTACAGACATTCCTGTTAGAGGTTAACCTCTCAAACCCATCTCCCTCATTAGCCAAAGAAAAATAAGAATACCAGCAACTCTCTAGAAAGCTAGTACTTCTTTTTCAGGATGATGAAGAGAAAATAATGCACATACACCATGTAACTCTAGGGAGCTGGACACCTTATTTACAAATGCTACAGAGTTTTCTTTTAATCTTTGCTCCTCAAGGAGCAAGACCTATTAGGACAGGGAGTGCCTTCTTTAGATTTGAACACCACTTAGCACCATTGCACATATTTTTTTATAATGAAGACATGAAAGTCTTTCCTGATGATGGAAAGAAGAGAAAAAAAAACTAAGTGTTGAAATACACTGACCAAAATGTCAATTTGTGACTTAGACGATCCTATAACCAGAGTTGCATCTGAATAGTTCTGTGTGCATCAGAGGTCCTTTTTAACTGGCTGTGTTTGAAGCACTTGGAGGCTCAACCCCATTCACAGCTTTTTCAGCATTTACATTTCTCTCACCTTTAAACAGGAACAAAAAGGCCTCAGTTAAAAAAAAGTAGGCCATTACAGCTTTGAAAGGTATCTCCATGTGTTTTTTCAAAAGAAAGCTTCTCTGTCACTTGTCCAGTATCCTATTCTAGTGCAACAGATAACCTGTTCCTTCCTTAAGTCAGCAATGAATGACTGAGCTCATTTAATTTCTCTCCTGCTGAGTGGTTAAAACAGAGCACAAATAGGTGGAATGTTTGAAGTTAGCACACTGTGATGAAGCAGCTATCAAGCCCTCCCATGTAAAGTGCCTTTACTGAATTATCAAGTGTTCTTTGCTGGATGACAACGAGAGGGTACTTGCCACTGAAACTACCTTTTTATTCACTCATCGTTGCTCTGCTGTGCAGCTCTGGTAAGAAGCTGGAGACAGAGAAAGGGGAAATGTGGGTATTTTTATTGCTGAGCTCAGATATGCATGGAAGAAATGGTTTTGCCAGGTTTTCTTTTGTGTTTTCTCACAAATGCAGTAAGTTCCTTCAGCCAGCACTACCTAAAAATGTCATACATGAATTAAAAGTAAAAAACACATTCCAGCCCTAGTTCTCTAGAAACACTGATGCAATAAGAAAAAAAAAAAACCAACCTACATATAAAATAAAAATGTCTTTTTATTAGCTTAAAAATGTAGAGCTGATATTTTTTTAACCCTTTGAAAGGCATGTTTTAAATTACTGAGTCTAGGAGCTGTCAACTTTGAGAAGCTGAACTGCTGCTAAAATCACAAAACTAAAGAATTAGCATTTTAGGGATTGCCAAATGTAATAAACTGATTTATTGTTGATAAAAACATGATGAAATAAATTGATTATGGTGAATGCTTAAGCAATATTTTACCATTTATTTTATTGTCAAGAAGCCTAAGTATGACATATACCTGTATTTATTAATTAAATCACTATATTATCTCCATGAAGGGCTCAATTCTAGTGCTAGGATATCATTATACCTTCTTACTGTCCAAAGACATTTCTGTATTTGTAGTTAACCCAAATGGCTCACTTATCCTAAGCAAAGTCCTCTCTTTTGATCTGTATATAAAATGAAAAAGTGTGTGCTCCAATGCTGTTACATCAACTGAACATATAGGTATGGAAAGGCACTTTTCTTTTTCATAGGCTTCTCACTTGGACGGCTTGTTACAGAGCTTCTCAGCCACCTAATTAATTTCAAAGGTGTCCAGCAGTGTTCATGAAACCTGACTGAGTATGTTCAAAGCTGACTCCTCAGATGTGTTTCTTAGCATGTGCTCAGCTGGGATTTATGCAGAGCTACAGGTTGGGGTGGGAGTGGCTGGAGAGCAGCCAGACAGAAAGGGATCTGGGGGTGCTGATTGACACCTGCCTAAACATGAGCCAGCAGTGTGCCCAGGTGGCCAAGAAGGCCAATGGCATCCTGGTCTGCATCAGCACTAGTGTGGTCAGCAGGAGCAGGGAGGTCATTCTGCCCCTGGACTCTGCACTGGTTAGGCCACACCTTGAGTCCTGGGTCCAGTTCTGGGCCCCTCAATTTAAGAAGGACATTGAGGTGCTTGAGTGTGTCCAGAGAAGGGCAATGAGGCTGGTGAGAGGCCTGGAGCACAGCCCTATGAAGACAGGCTGAGGGAGCTGGGATTGTTTAGCCTGGAGAAGAGGAAACTCAGGGGAGACCTTCTTGCTGTCTACAACTACCTGAAGGGTGGTTGTAGCCAGGAGGAGGTTGCTTTCTTCTCTCAGGCAACCAGCAGCAGAACAGTCTCAAGCTGCACCAGGGGCAGTTTAGGCTGGAGGTGAGGAGAAAGTTCTTGCCTGAGAGAGTCATTGACTGCTGGAATGGGCTGCCCAGGGAGGTGGTGGAGTCACCGTCCCTGGAGGTGTTCAAGGTGGGTTTGGACGTGGCACTTGGTGCCATGGTCTAGTCTTGAGGCCTGTGGCTTCGGGTTGGACTTGATGAGCTTTGAGGTCTCTTCCAACCTTGGTGATACTGTGAAAATAGTTACTTAGATGCTTGTTTGAGGTAGATCATTAATAGCTACTGGGCAGTATCATTCATTTCTGCTGCTGGCTCACTCGGTGATTCACCTAGCTTGCTAGAAGAAAAACCCTTATCAGAAGATGACAAACCAAACAATATAATGATGTGAGACAGGTAAAATGACGAGATTGAAGAGAAGCAGCTATGGGAAGTGTCAGCTACCCAAACAGCTACCATGGCCACCTTTTTCAGACTTCTTTACAACTACAGCTTAGGCAGAAGGCATGCCCTGAGCAATCCTCCCAAAGCTATTGTACATGTTCCACAAGGTATTGTGCAGCCCACATCTGTATGGTGGATATAAATTTTCCTTCTGAAAGGAAGATATCTTTCACAAGTAAAGGAAAGAGGAGATATGGTTTCTAAATGAATGGCTCATTGTTGGAGAGTGTCATCTTGATTTGCTGGAGTTGCTATGATACCACAGCGGCAATGCCAACTTGTCATAGCCCTTAGCACTCTGGAAGCTGAACAAGGCAAAAGGCATTGCTGAGAGAAATTATTTACTTTGAAACAGGATGAACAGTGTTTACCATGCAACTACTTACAATTTCCCACCTTTCTCCACAGGCTAGCCTGAAATTAGTTGTAGCCTTTCCCCCACCACTGCTGTGGGTTCTGAGGGAGTGAAGGGTATAAACATGAAGGTAATGTACACTGAGAAAAATGGCTGGATGCTCCCCCAAACACTAATAGAAGAAAGAAAATAAACAACAAAACTCTTGCCAAAACTTGGGTTTGGGTCTTTTTTTTAATTAAAAGAAAAAAATAAATCTGTAAACAACTTTCTGTCACATTGAAAGCTGATTCATATTTATCTAGAACAAGTATGGAAGGGTGCAGTGTATATTCTTTGAGAAAAAGCACGGCAGGGTTATGTAAGAAAGTCAGAATTTCTTTTGGAAATTCTTGCATTTGAAACAGTAACTGTCACAACACCAAATCTGTCTTTCATCAGCACAAAGCCTGCACCTCAGGCAAGCAGACACCTTAAAGAGGGCTCCTGCAGCAAGCCTGTTATCCAACTGAAACTGAGTAAATGCTTAAATTACAGTGACACAGTTTAAATTGGGAATAAATATACTGCATTGGTCCTCTGAGGAGCACCACTGATCAGAGACTCTATGGCATAAAGCTGTTCACTTTGAATAAACAATGCATGTCTTGCAACCAACTATGTCCTTCAAGAGTAGCCAACAGATTGATGCTGCCTAGCCAGCACTGGAAGTTCCCATCAAAGTAAAAGGTTGTAAGACACCAAATACATCAAAATCTAAAGAAACAGGAACTTGTAAACAGAAGAAACATTTATTGGCAAACGGTGAAGATGTAAAACTGTTGCAACCTGTATTCCTGATAAGTGAACTTTACTTATTTAACATATTGCTACAATAGTATAACACAGCACCTTGAGCTGAGAAGACCCTTACCTACAAGACCTGGAGTACTGTGCGCAGTTCTGGAGCCCCCAGCACAGGAAGGACATGGAACTGTTGGAGCAGGTCCAGAGGAGGGCCACAAAGATGATCAGAGGGCTGGAGCAGCTCTCCTATGAGGACAGGCTGAGAGAGTTGGGGCTCTGCAGCCTGAAGAGAAGGTTTCGAGGGGACCTTAGAGTAGCCTTCCAGTATCTGAAGGGAGCCTACAGGAAGGCTGGGGAAGGATTATTTACAAGGTCCTGCAACGACAGGACAAGGGGCAATGGGTTTAAACTGGTAGAGGGGAGATTTAGACAGGATGTTAGGAGGAAGTTCTTTACAGTGAGGGTGGTGAGGCACTGGAACAGGTTGCCCAGGGAGGTCATGGATGCTCCCTCCCTGGAGGTGTTCAAGGCCAGGTTGGATGAGGTCTTGAGTAACCTGTACTAGTGGGAGGTGTCCCTGCCTATGGCAGGGGGTTGGAACTAGATGATTCTTGAGGTCCCTTCCAACCTTACCATTCTATGATTCTATGATTCTAAGACCACCTGTCTCAGAGCATGTGCTATCAATTTTGTGGATGCTCTTGCTTTAATTGAAGGTGAAGAAGCTGTAAACCAACTGGGTAGTCTGGTGATAAGGAATTGCATGGAATGCACATAGAATTTTTGGGAGCTGTGGTAGCTTCACATTGCTGAGCATCCAAATTTCCTCAACTTTGTCATCAGTGTATCTTATTTTATACTGACTATTTGTTTATACTGACTATCTGTTTATACTGACTGTTACATATTGGGTGAAAGAACTGCTGTTTCTTTGGACAACAAACTGATAGTGAAATGGAACTGCCATTAGTTACACATTGGAGCATCTTACTAACAGAAATGGTTAGCAGAGATTGGAGTTGAGGTTATAGGCAGGAAGAAAGAAATCAAGTACTGGCATACAAATTTTTGATGCAGCAAACTTTGGGGGAAATACAGCACTGAATTGTTACCTTTGCTAAAAGAAACTTGGTTCCTATTGCAGAAAAGCCTGCAACTGTCCTAGGAAAAGGAAAGCTCTGAAAGAGGAAAGACTTAAGTCACATCCTTCTCACAGGCTGCAGACCTTCAGAGAAAGCGAAATGACAAAATCAATAGTTAAAGAATGCCAGTGAGTCGTGTCATAAAGATCATAATGATGAAAATATGACCTGGTGTAGTGGGAGATATCCCTACCCACGGGGGGTTGGAACTTGATGATCTTTAAGAACTATTCCAACCTAAAACACTCTATGACAGCTCCTGGGGGAAGATTCCCAAAGCACACATCTCTCCTGTTGCAAAATCAACTCGATTTTCTGCAGTTACAGTGCATGCTGCTGCCTCCTTTCTTTCAATGTTCTTACTAGCCACACTTAAATTCAGAAAACAGAGAGTATTACCAAAGTGCAAAGTCAGAGAAGACTGCTATTAGAAAGTCTTCTGGTGCTATACATTGCCCCTGTGAAGTCACAAAGCAAGCAGGATGGAAACCAAAGTAGGAAAATTGCCTGAAGAGAATGGACAAGATTAAGGAATGGTCACCTACCCTCTACTACTGAAAGAAATTGAAGTCACTCAGCTTTTTTTTTTTTTTTTTAATAGTTAGAAAAACTAAGGTTTTTACTTTATTTTTAAAGGACAGATTTCTTTCTGAATTCATGACTAAACTGGCATGAGAACCACCTCTAGGTGGTTCTTCACCAAATTTTGTACTGTCTTGCTGAGATGCTTAAGATCATCCCTCTTGTCTACTGACGTTTGGTAAGTGGTGTCTGCTTTTAAAGAGACTGTGCTCCTCAACTGACAGCTCCATCCTATTTCACTTATAGTATATGCTAGGAAGTGACCCAGATCGTTTTTGTAGGAGGATAAGGCTTCATTTTAGTGATTTTTTTCTTAAATAATATATATACATCACCCCTCTCTACAACTACCTAAAAGGAAGTGGGGGTCAGTCTCTTCTCCTTAGTGGGAGAGTCAGATGAAGTGGCCTAAAATTGTGCCAGGGGAGGTTTAGATTGGATATCAGGATAAGTAAGAGACTTTTCTCCCTTTATTGCTGTTTTATACCAGTGACTCTCAAAAAATGTCATTAAAATTGTACAAAATGACAGTACTGTAATGTACCCCTGGCATTACATTGAACATGTATGCTTCAAAAGATACAGTGCGAATCTAAATATGCAGAACAATGTTTTGTCATCTTGGAAGTTGTTTCCAAAGCTGAATAGGCAGATGTTTCATCCTTAGGCTGAAGGAGGATTCCCTACAAGTCCTGTTATTTACCCCTCAGTACCACAATTTCTGAAGAAACTGCTGAGACTTCCTATTCTTTTCCTGTTTGATAGTAGCAGGAAAACAGAGAGGTTAAGACAGTAACAATACTTGAAAGAGGCTTAAAAGGATACTTAGAAGGACTTAAAAGGAAGTACCAGGGGTGTCAGAAGGAACACAGGCCTTCTGAGAGAACACACTGCTTCCCTGGGGCACCTCCAGCCTTTGATAGGCTCAGCCTTGTGAAGATTCCTGGAAGGATACTACAGGCTAATTAGAAAAATTACATGAAATGATGAGAGTCTTCCCAGATACTCTGTAACACCTGCTTTCTTTACAACAGGGGAAAAAAAAAAAAGCAAAAGGAGGGCATACTGTATATACCAGCAACAGCAGAAATTGAGCTATGATTATTATGGTTGTTACTCTGTCCGGTTTGTGACGCAGTCGCTGGGACTAAGCTGCATACAAGGAGGTGACAGTATTGGAAAAAGGTTACTCTTAAGAAGCCACTCCTTGAAGTGTGTGTGAAAGGCTATGGGAAGAAAGCAGCTCTCAGCCAAGGCTGTGCTGCTGCTACATCTTTTCTAATACAGCCTAGAGCAGGAAACAGCATGAATAATTCACTCAGGAGACTTTCTAGATTCATGTGGGAGAAAAAGTAAATTTCCTTCCTTCTGCTAATATTCAGAGAGTGTACCTTGCACTAGCCTCCCTTCTTGGTAATTCTTACTGCTCTCCTCTGACATTGGACTAATTATGAGTTCGGAATGATGTCTGAAAAAGAGAGAGTAGTGCAGAGATGCAGCAAAAAAAATAAGTTAAAACCAAAGAAATTTGAAGCCAAAATCGATCTGCCCACACCAGCACCTGAAATACAAATTACCGCAGTAAAAAGCAGCAGCTCCTTCCATAAAAGCTGCTCAGACTCTGGACTTTACATCTAAATACAGCTTCACTTAGAAAGAGTTACTGCTGTAACCACACCTACAAATAGCTACTGCTGTGTCACACTTTACATGAACATCCTTTGACAGCAGTGGAGGTAAGGATCAGATTTCCCTGGTCTGGCATTTCTGTGCAGTTAGATTGTGATTATGGGCTAACTTAGCCTTGTAACTGGGTACATGACAAATAAAGAGAGGAAATAAATTACAAGAACTGTGACAGCTCTCCTGCAGGAAAGAGAAGCACCTTTCAGCCAAGCATCTTAAACCACTTCTGCATACACCACAATGGCTTAGAAGCATAATGTTATGTGAAATGCAGAGAGTAAGATGCTAATGGTGTCTGTCACAACTAAAAGCTATAGCATGATGTGTGCCCAAACTATTGATCCAAATCCTGAATATGACAAGGGAAACCATCATATAAACCAAATTAATCCCCATATGCAATAGAAGAGCTCTGTATTTAAGGATTGTTGTCCACCAGAAAGTGACATCTGCTTCTCTTAAATTTAAGTACTATTTTAATAGGTAAAGGACTCCGTAGTCCTTTCATCACTGAGAAGAAACATATCTCAAACAGAGGCTCACAGACAGAGGTGCAATAGCCAGAGACGTGCCTCTTTGTAAGCACCCACACATCCTGTTGGCAGTGGGAAGAAATTATATTATAAAGAAAGATCAGCAAGTGACAATACCTTGCTGAAGATGAACAGTTAAACAGAATGAAAACACGTCCTGGAATTTTTTGTAGTCCAAATTGAAGAAGGTTTCTTATCCAGCCATGGGCATATTGACCTTCATCCTGTGATAGTGTCTTTACAAAGTGCTTGGAGAACTTACATCTGCAGAAACCACTCAGTAGAAAATGCAACAGTGGTATAAGCAGCAGTACAATAAAGAACACCCCATGCTGACCTTTACTGTGTGGATTTGGGTATCTGATTACTGTATGTGAAAGCTGTGATATTCAGAGAATGGCAGGAGTGCAGGAGGCATAAGTCACCTTCATGACAAAAGACAGCTGAGCAGAGTCTTCTCTGTACAAGCCTCTGCATAATAAAAGTTTAACAAAACTGCAGTTCACCAAATTTAAATCTTCTTCCCCCCCCCCTTCTCTAATATACATCACAGAATAAAACAAAACTGATGCTAAGCATTATGAGAGTTTTTACACAAATAGGTTGATTCTCCTCATCAATATGAGGGCATGTGAGGCCTCATATACACTGTACTGTCATTGCCTAAGACAGACAAAACACCACCAGTGGACAAGTTATTTACAAACGTCCCTCCAGCTTGCAACAGATGTTGATATCTGTCAGAAGGAATTACTAAACTAGATGGATAACTGAGTAGACATGGATGGACAACTAGGTTGCCCAGGGAGGTTGTGGCTGCTCCCTCCCTGGAGGTGTTCAAGGCCAGGTTGGACGAGGCCCTGAGTAACCTGTACTAGTGGGAGGTGTCCCTGCCTATGGCAGGGGGTTGGAACTAGATGATCCTTGAGGTCCCTTCCAACCTTACCATTCTATGATTCTATGATAGTAGCTGCTCCACTGTTAGTAAGATAAATTTAGTCCTTATTCATACCATTTGAAATAAGTAGCAACATACCTCAGAGGATATTTTTAACTGATATTTAAGGTGTGCTCTGAAATAAAAGTCCTATGCACAAAATACACATCTATATTTATAGAACATAATCTGCCTTCTATGAAGGCATTTAAAAGACAAAAAGCTATATACACATTGGTGATCTTCAATGACAAGCCCAGATCATGACAAGCCCAGATAATTTAGTATTTGGAGGGTTAATGTTTAAAACTTTTTTTTCTTTTTTTGGCAGAAGTAACAGTAAGACATGGTCTTACATCTGTAAACTTTAATACACTTTCTGATGTGGTCAACCAAACAATTTGTAAGATATGCATATGGAAATTAATAAATTGACATCAAATAAATCACACTAATTAATCTATTTTTGTTAATGTACATTTAAGCTGACACTTTGTTTGGTGTTTTGCCTCGGTGCAATTAGGGGAGAGATTTTCTCCTAAAAATCCCCCAGAGAATGAGGCACCCAGCTGCTATGGGCTCGCAGCAGCAGCAGGCAGCCTAAATCCCTCAGCTGATGTCAGGTCAGGATATTTATTACCTTCCCAACCTTTTCTTTTTTCCTGTGCTGTTAAACTCAAACATAGCGGGCTATATCCTCCTTCAGCAGACAAACCACACTCCTTTTAGTTTCTCCTGGCTTCTCATAGAATCATAGAATGGTAAGGTTGGAAGGGACCTCAAGGATCATCTAGTTCCAACCTCCTGCCATAGGCAGAGACACCTCCCACTAGGACAGGTCACTCAAGGCCTTGTCCAATCTGGCCTTGAACATCTCCAGGGAGGGAGCAGCCACAACCTCCCTGGGCAACCTGTTCCAGTGTCTCACCACTCTCACTGGAAAGAACTTCCTCCTAACATCCAGTCTAAATCACTGCTAGTTTAAACCCATTGCCCCTTGTCCTGGCATTGCAGGACCTTGTCAATAGTCCCTCCCCAGCCTTCCTGTAGGCCCCCTTCAGATACTGGAAGGCTACTATAAGGTCTCCTGGAAGCCTTCTCTTTTCCAGGTTTCAGAGCCCCAACTCTCTCAGTCTGTCCTCATAGCAGAGCTGCTGTAGCCCTCTGATCATCCTCGTGGCCCTCCTCTGGACCCGCTCCAACACTTCCATGTCAGAGGTATTTCATCATTCAACAGCAGGAAGTATCCCACCATGCTGTACACAAGTACTTTGATTCATGTCCCCATTCAGTTTCCAGTGTCAACCTTGAGTGACTTCTCATGGAAAGAGTGGAAGGTATGCAAGCTAAAAATACTGCAGAGATAAGTAGTCCAGAAAGTTTGGGACAAGGAACTACCTGATAGGAGTAAGCTTAAAAATAAGCCAAGTCCCAAGGGAAGAAGAGACATCCCACAGTCTGTGTCCCAAGAGTGAGCTCTTTACCAGTGGGACGTGTGTATTCTGTTGAGATAGTGCGTGACAAGAAATCTCACAGCAAAGTAGATGTCATGTTTTGCTCAAAAGCATTTTTGGCAATATCACATACACAGAACCCAGGCTGTTTTCTTTAAAATGCAGATTAAAAACCCCAGTGCTGTCTGCAGAGATGTTGGACTACTGACAAGGCCTTGCAATGACAGGACAAGGGGCAATGGGTTTAAACTGGCAGAGGGGAGATTTAATCTAGATGTTAGGAGGAAGTTCTTTCCAGTGAGGGTGGTGAGACACTGGTACAGGTTGCCCAGGGAGGGTGTGGATGCTCTCTCCCTGGAGGTCTTCAAGGCCAGGTTGGATGAGGCCAACGTTTTTGTTTTTTTTTAAAAAATATTACTGTAGCAAAACTCACTCCAGATCATGTTGGACAAAATATGCTTTTTGGCATCCCTGGCTCTGCCACAGGAACACGGTCATCTGAGGCTAGATCTGTAAACCTTGCTTGATGCCTTCTGCTATCCTACATCTGACCCACATTCAATCACGCTTGATTGGTACTGTGTGTCTTCAAGACTAACCATGAAATAATCTCTCAAGGCATGCAGACAGATGCTTCTAAGTCAGTGGAACACTGTAAGCATCTGCTCATATATATCATGTGCCAGGACCAGACTGACACTGACCATGACAGTATTACTTTGCTGACTGACAAATCTAAATAATTGGTTAAGTTTATGGTTATTGCATTGTGTGGGGAAAGTTGTGAACTTGATGGACTTGATTCTCCTTTTAGAAGTATTTGTGGTATCATTTTCACTTCATGGCTGCTGTTAAAATCAACAGTGGGTAGCTGGGGTAAAAGAGAAAATTTGCTGTATAGGTGTTTTTCTGAAATGACAACAGAATTAAGATTGTAGAGAATGTATATTCTTGCATTGTGAAATTATGCATCTTGCTTTTCTCTTTTCCTCTACAGGGGAAACAGTAACACCAAGTCATGTCCACACCTTTCCAAACTACTATGGAAGTGAAAAAGTTAGCTGCAAACCATCAATACTTATGAACGACAAAGTCCAAAATGTAACCCAACTTGTGCTGTCACTCACCGTCAGTTTGGCAACCATACAAGCAAAAGATCTTTTTTCTTTCCCTTGTTATGTTATGTAACTCTGCATGTTTGCCTAACCTAATGTTCATCTAAATCATTGGAGAGGTACAAAATCTTTGGTAGGGCCAGAAATTCATTTTTATCCTAGTGCTTACTTCCAAGTGTATTGGTCATATAATAATTTCTACACACATTTCCCTTATGGCACCAATAATGAGAGTGTCCTCTAAATAAGAATAACCATGCCTGGCTCACTCCAGAACTGAAGTGAGGTGTAGACCATATTCCTTCTTTACCACTTCTCATCTTCCTCAGAGTTTTAGATGGGAATGAGATATATGACAAGGTCTACAAATTTAGCTACTATGAAGTAGGAAGTAAAGGGGTAGCATGGAAGAAGGAGCTATCTCCTGGTTGTAAATGTAAAAAAATCTACAAGCCCTTTTGAAGGGAGAGACAGAAGGGTGATAAAAAAAAAAGGTGAGGCCACAGAAAACTCTGCACAAGAAGTGCAGGGGAAAACACTCCCTCCCAAAGGAAACATGGAGCAGGATGGACTTGATAATTGGGAATGAAAGGGATAAATATAATGTAATTTATTGGATTAGACTTTCTTGGCAATATTAGAAGGTTCTACATGAATATTATTGTATTTCTATGATTGCAAGTCTTTTTACTCACTTGAACGGAGATGCCCAATGGCATTAAATCTGCTGGTGGCTTTGAGGAAGGAATCAAAACATCTGCCAAATGAGGAAGCTTCCAGACTCTTGGAGTTGCAACTCTTACGTTTATGCTGAATTATCAAATTTTCAGAGTGCTAAAAAAGTATGTAAAATTGCATAACCTTGCCTTAGAGACACTGATTCAGCTATAGATCATCCAAAGAGACAAAGAGAAACCAGGGTCTTCAAGCCAGGATAGAAAAGGAATGAAGGTGAAATGCAAAATGTAGTGTAGATAATATCTCGATTTTCTGAAATGAAAGGGGACTAAAGGAGATCACCCTTAAATGATGTTAACACTGCATAAACCATGTCATGGCAATAAGCAGTTTGCTAACTCTTGAAAACCACTTGTTACTTGGACATAGAGCTTTACATACCAACAAACAGGAACCTAAAATCTGACTCTGAAGTAGCAGTCAACACTGATAACATCAGCACGCGAAAGTGGGAACAAATGAACAGATAAGCTTTTAAGTTTAGGGCTGATTGCTGTTACTCTGGAGCTCCTGTGTGTCCAGTCATCTTTAGTATACCAAAACTGCTTATTAGGTAATGGCACAGACTTGTAAAGTACTCAGAATTTTATGCTCACAGAAAACCGAATTTGGATGTGGACTTGGTATTTATTTTGCCTTGGCAGCGCTAAGGATGGATTTTTCCCTCCCCCCAGTAACCCTGAGACATATTTCTTCCACATGAATTCAGTCTGTTAACATGCAAGAAAGCAGAATTTCAAGTGTCCAGTCAGAGTTACTCCCATCCCTGTCACACATGCACAACCACCCTCACTTGCCAAAGCACTAGACTTTCCACTTTCTATGCATTTGCCTGTTGGTGGTTTGTAAATGCAGGAAGAGATATGGCTGAGATATAGCACACAGATCTTGATGAGGTTTCTGTTATATGTGCACAAGAAATAAACACAATTAGACAAATCATAGAATCATAAAATGATAAGGTTAAAAGAGACCTCAAAGATCATCTAGTTCCAACCCCCTGCCATAGGCAGGGACACCTCCCACTAGTACAGGTCACTCAAGGCCTCCTCCAACCTGGCCTTCAACACCTCCAGGGAGGGAGCAGCCACAACCTCCCTGGGCAACCTGTGCCAGTGTCTCACCACTCTCACTGGAAAGAACTTCCTCCTGACATCCAGTCTAAATCACTGCCAGTTTAAATCCATTGCCCCTTGTGCTGTCATTGCAAGGCCTTGTCAATAGTCCCTCCCCAGCCTTCCTGTAGGGCCCCTTCAGATACTGGAAGGCTACTATCAGGTCTCCTGGAAGCCTTCTCTTCTCCAGGCTGAAGAGCCCCAACTCTCAGTCTGTCCTCATAGCAGACTTGCTGCAGCCCTCTGAGCATCTTCATGGCCTCCTCTGGACCCACTCCAACAGTTCAATGTCTTTCCTGCGGTGGGGACTCCAGAACTGCACACAGTACTCCAATATAAACCTGTTTATATTTCCCAGCTCTGGAAATTTTTTCCCTTTTGATCACTGTTTGCTAAGGAATTTAGGGACCTTTAAAATACTCAAGGACCTTGACTGACATAGGTTTACCTTCTGTACCTTTTGTCTTGAAAATGGCTGGTATGATAAATTCTTCCTGACAACTAAGGAAGTGTTATCAAGGTTAATGACTTTCTAATGACCCCTGCAACATCATTGCTTGGAATTGCAGCCAAATGTAGATTGTGGAGGTAATTAAGATTGCAGGAGAGACTAGGCTTGTGAACAAATTCAAGCTTGCTGTATGACAAAGGTGCTTACACAGAGCTCAGTCTCTGAAACAGCTCACAAACTGCATTGTCCCCCAACAATCACAAGTGAGAAATCCTTTCTCCTGTCCACACCAGCCTGCACTCACACTCACCATGAACAAATCACAGAAAAAGCAATGGTGCAACACCATCTTCATCTGCCACAGCCAGCCTTGGTGACACAAATGCCGTTCTTCTGGTTGTGGTAAGGAAAGGGGGAAGGTATAAAGTAACATGTGACATTAAAATGAGTTTTCTCTGGAGTATGAATAAGCCCCTCAACAATATCACCAGGTGCTGGATAATCAGAGCTACCTTACTGTAGCAGCTTTGGTGTGCTGCATCTGTAGTGATCTCTTAAACTGGATGCACAGCTCCCAGGCTTCACAACCACTGGATAGTCAGGACCCAGTCCCTGATGCTCAACTGACAAATCCATAGTTGCAGATTTGTTTTCAAGGCAGCACCTTTTTTTTCAATTTGTTTTGTTTCTCCAGTTCAAAACCATGGAGTTGAATCTTGGAAAAAAGCAGTTCTCAGTGCAGAGCAGGCAGCTGGCTGGAACTAGCCAGAAAGCGAAACTTGAGGGCAAAAAGAAGGAAACAAGACTCATTTCCTTGGGCACACTCCAAATATTTTATTTATATTCTGGCTTTAAAAGTCCACTTCTGTTGTCAGATACACCCTCATTTTGCTAGCAGCAGCCAGAAAGACAAAACAGCCTAGAGCTCAAAGTAAGAAAAAAAATCAATGTACAGATTTAATTTTATCACACATACATAAATAACAATTGGATGATTCTGCCCCTACCTATAAGCCTGTAGCCAAAGGATATTACTTACAA
The DNA here is from genome assembly GCA_013396675.1 of Eubucco bourcierii. Taxonomy (NCBI): domain Eukaryota; kingdom Metazoa; phylum Chordata; class Aves; order Piciformes; family Ramphastidae; genus Eubucco; species Eubucco bourcierii. The sequence goes on from VWZE01009409.1 coordinate 519,177, forward strand.
ACTAATTCTCATCTATTTTCAGATCAGGTTCATTGAACAGGGAGGAAGAAATTGAGCAGAACAGCAAGTGTTTTGCAGCACACAACTCCCTATATTGGACAGGATAGGTGAAATGGCGACAGCCTCTAACAGTGAAGAAAAATCCAAAAGCAGAGTTCTTAATTGGGACAAATGTTTGCAGTGAATTGTAATTTTTACAGCACTCCCGACCCTAACTTTTACCTCTTCAGCTGATGACCTAACAAGTAAACCAATTACTTAAGCAAAAAATATCATTAACATTAATGAGTTTTCTTCTACAAGGAACCAACTACAGGAGACTGTGCTGCTAGTAAGTCCTCTTGTTTGCCACCGCTTCCCAGTTCACAGATGAGCTAAGCTCTGGGTTGGTTACCAGCATGCTTTTGCTCTAATTGTCAGCGATAGATTTGGGACCCCGATAAGAGCACAAGTGTTAGCAGTGTAAACACCTCTCAATGGTTCTTGGTGATGGCTGAGGAAGGAAAGAAAATTCAAGTGTTATCTGAGTAAGAAATCCCAAGATCTGGCAAGGAAATTAAGTGTTTTTTGTGGAAGAGAGGGAATTTTCTTAGGACTGTGGGGTTCTCTGAGTGCCATAGGTTGAGTTGAATCTGCTGATGATACCATACTGCTGTCATGGCAGCTCCAAAATGAAAGTGCTGCTTGGAGCAAAGTACCAAGAGGTGTGGCATTCAAATTGTAACAACTTCCTTTTTCCAGTTGCTGCTTCCACTTTCCGGTTGTTAGGATCTATTCTGCTGGGCTGGCTGTGGGTCGAGGGTGGGTCACTGGCTTCTGCTGCTGCTTCTGCATTTTCCTGTGATTTTCTGCAAATAGTCTAAGGTGTATTGCATAATTAAAAAAAAAAAACTCTTTACTCAACCCAGAGGTGTTTTTATTGTGTGTTACCTTCCCTCCCCTCTCTGTGGGGAGAGAAGGGGGCCTTGTGAGAGCAGGTTGTGTTAACTCAGGACTCTGAGGTATGTATTTATTTTTCCTCTTAAACGACTCTTAGGTGGTGGAGTCACTGTCCCTGGAGGCGTTCAAGGCACATTTGGACATGGCACTTAGTGCCATGGTCTAATCTTGAGGGCCGTGGTGATGGGTTGGACTTGATGATCTCTGAGGTCTCTTCCAACCCTTGCGATACTGTGATATACTGTGATACTGTGACACTGACTACAGGGCTATGAATTACCCCAAATGCTGACATCTAAGGCAAGAGACTGCAGCAACATTGCTGAGATCAGTGATACCCTAATGAAGCAAGCAGTGAACAGCTGACCATTCAGTATAATATCAGATCAGCTCAATATTTAGAGAATTCATTACACATTTTCCCAGAAGAAACATGACTCGGATACATGTGATCAAGAGCATCTGCACAGAAATTGGAGGTAAATGTTTGCTATCAGGTAAGGCACAAACTTCAGAAGCTATGAGCTCTGTTCAAAAGGTGGGTCTTCAGGTTTCTGGAGGAAACTTTGACTACTGCTGCAACATAACAGCAAGTTATAGTTGTGGTGCCATATAAACTAAAAAGTACATTAGAGGAAAACAATATCTTATGTGGTTCTTTTTCAGATACTAAGAAACAATTGTCCTGTGATCTAGAATGAAATGTGGTGTTAAACAGAGAATCCTGTAACTCCCCTGGGCAGCCTGGTCTAGTTGGAGATATCCCTGCTCACTGCAGGAGTGTTGGACAAGATGACCTTTGAGGGTCTCTTCCAATTCAATGTAATCTGGGAATCTGTGAACTATAGCAGTAGTTATTTAAACACATAAATTGTCCTGTTTTCAAAGTCTAAATTCCCTGAGGAAAGACACTCTAAGTCAGCCAAGACATGAAAATGTAAAGATCGCTTTCACTGTGATGGTTTGGGAGTTCCCCGCACAGTCCTTTTTGGCACCCAACACAGGGCTCAAAGGGCTCAAGATTTGATTGGAATACACAGGACTGAATTTAAAGCTGTTATTGCTGTTTAGCAATTACCTGGCAGGTTTGCCATGGGGCTTGCTTGCTTTACTGTGTATTAAGAGTCCAGTCCTCATTAGTGTCTGCTTTTTCCTTTTGCTATGTGCTGTGCTGCTGCACTGCTTATCATCTTACTCTTTTGTGCCTGGGAACATTCTGGTAACAGCAATGGTGATGTGCTTGGGCTGGCAGATGGCCAAGGCATAGCTGCTGTTTCTGCGCTGCTGTACTGAACAGGCTGGAACTCCAGAGTGATCTTGAGTCAAAGGGACTGCAACCTGTGGATGAATCCATGTGGAATCAAGACACCTCGAAGTATCTGTGGCTGTGAACAGGTCCTCACCACAGCAGGTACATCCTGAAGTAGTATCTGTGGCTGTAGTTATGTCTGTGTCACTGCAGGTATATCTCTGAAGGGACTGTGACCCACGGGTAAGTCCATGCTGAAGAAGGTACACCTCAAAGCATCTGTGGCTGTGGGTCCATGATGCAGCAGATACACCTTCAAATGGCTGTGCATGAGGTCATGCTGAAGCACTGCAAAGAATGTGGCCATGAATAAGCCCACAACAGAGCAGGTACTCCCCTGGAGAGACTGCAGTCACAGGCTAGGCCATGTTGCAGCATATTTACTTTTGAAGTGACTGCAAGGCCACGCTGTGGCAGGTATATCTCTGAAGGCATTGTGGCCTGTTGATAAGGCCATGCTGGAAGAGGTGCATCTCAAAGTGACTGTGCCTGTAGATTAAGCCTACACTGCAGCAGGTATACCGAAGAGACTGTGGCTCACAGATAAGGCTCCACTTGGAGCAGGCACAACCCGAAGGAACTGTAGTCTGTGGATAACGCCAAGCTGAAGCAGGGGTAAGGGGAAGAGGTCACTGCAATGACAAAATAGATCATCTGATGTCGTGGGTTTAAAGAGCCACAGAGTGATCCAAATGGACTAGAGGTGGAGATCATCATGGAAATACCTTTAAACTGCTGCAACCTATGACTTGAGTTGCATGTTACAGGAACTACTACAGCAGTAACCACCCAAACTAGTGGAAGACAAGCCTTACAAGAAGCAGTGCAAGCGCAGCACCAACCTGAGCTGAGCTGGTTTTAGAGCTCAGTAACTCCATGCAACATAACAACTCTCCTTTCCTCAGTGATCATCCTAACTGATGGAGGCCAAAATCACAGACTGAATCAGCTCAGTGGACATCTGCAGACATGACAGGACATTCTGTGGAGATTTTACAGGGGTAGCCCATAGACTAAGGGAATGATATTTGTGTATTATATCACAGGATGGGAAGTGATGTGGTGGTTAATGGGGTTATACTGAATAATGTGGCACCTAGGCATGAAATAAAAGGTATGATGAAAAGGGTGGAGAACATGCTCATTTTGACCAGGACGGAGTTTTAATTTTCCTCCTAGTATCTAATATGGCATTATGTTTTGGATTTCTCCTGAAAACAGTGTTGATGATGCAGAGATGTTTTCATTACTGCTGACAGCTGTTGCTACCTCTTCTTCAGTAAACAATGAGTGCCAGCTACTTTCTCTTTCATTGCTGGCTTTTTAGTCTTTGACAATGAGTTCTGGTGATCCAGTCAGTACAAAACCAAGGTATGTTTGATGCAATAATACAATAAAGTGTTTCAATTACTAACATTTCTATTCTTCCCTCTCTTTGTATTCTCAAACACCACTAGTACACAAAAATCACTCAGCAATTACTTCAATTCTACCTTATGGAAGCAAAAGAAGCTGAACCACATTATATGAACAAACAGACATCACTCAGCATTACAATGGCACTAACTTTTGACATAAACTGTGGAATTGTTACAGTCACCAACTTTGATGTTACAAAAGAAACTGCAAAGGCACAGGCAGTGCTTCTCCCCAGAAATTAAATACTTGTGGAACTTCATCTTAAATCCACACTGGTCTGAAGGATTAACAGATTGCTGTTTGAAGCCTTGCATTTATTTCTCTCTCTCTCTCGATCTCTTCTTTTAGTTCTTGAGTAAAGGGAGATTTGCTTACTGGCATATCCCAGGATCTTGAGTTTATTTTGCTTTTTACACAATAAGTTCTTTGTCCAGGAAGCAAAGAAATGTGATGACTATAGCTTTTGTTCCAAGGCCTGGACTGAATTTTGGGCCACTAAGAATCTTTCCAAATGTAGGATCTCGTTCCCTCAGGCTTTTTATGTAATGGGTGATAAAGGACTTTGAAAGTAAATTTATTGCCTCTTTTTCTTAAAGGCTTTCCTTTTCAACCTTGGCAGTGGCAACAGGACCTTGACCGCTGATGCTATTTGGTTTCTCTTGAGTGTCTTATTCCTCGGCGTCATTAACAAGATAAGTTATCCTTTCCTAAATCTCCTCCTCCTGTTCACTTTTCAAGGGTCATGTGTTTGCATGTCTTCAATGTTAATGTGCAGAAAGTTCCCACTGAGTGCATGGAAACTCTACAGACCATCTTGGATTAGGAGTGCACTTACCGGTCACAGATATTCATGTATCTTTTCTCTGGGTATCAGCTATTACAGACAGCCAAAAACTTCCAGTGAGCCAAACAGAACTGAAGCTGATTTTATGTCATGTGATATTCCTTTTCTTTCTTTTTCCCAGACTTCTGTCAGCCTATTTTCAGTCTGCTAACCCACCATTGTGTCTGATATTCACATGAGGATGATTTCTGATGACTTCACATTTTCATAATGACACTGAGCAACAGCTGACATCTCTCTCCACAGGCTGCAGCAATTTCCATTTCCAGACTGTCTTTACGCTGCTTAGTTAGCAATGATACTGCAAATTTCTAATTCACTACCAATAGTGAATGAAAAAGATCAGCCTTTCAAAAAGACTAAGGAAGAAAAAAAATCAGTTTTCCTCTTTCTAAGGACACTGCTATCTACTTATGGCAATGGGAAGCATAATGAATATTCAAGGGCTAAACACAGGCAAATACCAGACCAGCACCCATTTTCCTTTGCATTAGTCAGCAATGAAAAGTGATCATTAGAGATGAAAAGGGAACAGCTACACTGCAGTAAGATTTCAAACAATAGAAGTCCAGGATCTAAATATAAAGTAAATAGGTCTTCCATTTTATTTGTGGAAGACTGATCTCTGCCCTGATTAAAAAAATACATAAAGGACAACAGACTTTCATAAGGCCAGAGGACTCATCTCTCTGCACATATGGCAGTGAGACAAACCTGTAGGGCCAGATGATGGTCACAGGTCAAAGCAGGTATGACACACCTCACTGTCTGGCCATTTGCTTTCATCTGCTGTCAGCAAAGTAATTAGACCATCACAGTATCACAGTATCACCAGGGTTGGAAGAGACCTCAAAGCTCATCAAGTCCAACCTGTTACCACAGACCTCAAGACTAGACCATGGCACCAAGTGCCACGTCCAAATGCGCCTTGAACACCTCCAGGGACACTGACACTTCCACCCTCCCTGGGCAGCCCATTCCAGTAGCCAGTGCCTCTCAGTGCAGAACTTTCTCCTCACCTCCAGCCTAAACTTCCCCTGGCATAGCTTGAGACTGTGTCCTCTTGTTCTGGTGCTGGTTGCTTGTTCTGGTGCTGGTTGCCATACTCAATCAGTGTTTGGACACTTGCACATACATGATGTGACTAGAAAGAACACAGAAGCCTCCAAGTCAACTAAAACTCCCTTCTCCCTCAAACTCAACTCAGACATGAAAATGCTTAATCTCTCAGAAACAGAAGTAAGCCTCTCCTGTTTCAGCATTTATGCTCCTTACAGGATGCATTGTTCTAGCCACATAATGAAAGCATTTAAAAATCATATTTTTCATTAACTAGAGGAACACAAATTGGGCTTCTTAGTTGCTGCATTTATGCAGAGACCAACAAAGTTAATGCCTACACTTCCAAAATGTCACATTTCAAAAGTTATTGTGTCTTATAAAACTTGTTACAGCTGTTTTGTTTTAATATCTTATTATTTTAATAATGGTTGCTTTGCTTCCAGAAGGACCAGAGCAGCCTAATTCAAATGGATGGAAATACACAGACTGAGATTTTCAAAGCGGCCAGTGAGAGTTAAGGATTTCTCTCCTGATGCTCTCGGTGCAGTCTGGATGTTTCCCTCTCTGGCATAATTTTGGCACTCATCTTTTTACTAAGAATACACAACAGAAGCAATGTTTGAAAGGATTTTCACACTACAGTGCCAGCCTGCTACTTGAAATGCTATGAACAGACATAAGCAGTGAGAAAATGGGAAACTACTTCATGTTTCGAGATTGTCCTAAATCAGGGTCAATGCCAATGACAAATCAAACCCTGACCCTTGGCTTTGATTTATCATTAACATGTGAAATGGAAAAAAATGAACAGATAACTACGCTGTGAAGAGCAGTAAGAGGGCATTGCCAAACCCTTCCAAATTTTGTTTAACATGTCAACATTGAAAGCACTTCTTTATGAACCTGAATGTACATTGTCTTCTCATTAAATTTCTTGTCATTTAACTGAGTAGCTTCCACCCACAAGTTCATCCTTCTTCTGTCCTGTTCCTCACCCTCTGCTCATTTTGCTGGAGCAGAACGAACAGAGCTTTGTTTGGCGGCAGCAGCAGCAGCAATATCAACCCTGCAAAGCAACTGCTCTGCCCACATGGCCTGTGTAAGGGGATACTTTTCATTTTGGGGAATTGTGCATCCCAATGAACCCTCTGAGAGAACAGTGATTTTGAAGGCCTCAAGTAAACTATTTTATTTTTTAAAAAAAAAAGAAGAGAGGTTCAAACTTCATAGCAAAGACCTATTCAGAGAGATTTAAAAAAAAAAAAAAAGGCTTTGAGAAAAGGATTTAAAATTAGGGTTTTAACAACAATAATAAGGTCTCCTAGGTTTTCACTGGATACCGTAAGCTGAAGTCTGAGCATTTCCTTTCCTGTATCTCTCTCTCTACTCAAGCTTCTCATTCCTTTTTGTGTATAAACATATATTACATATCTTTGTATACAAATTTCTGCATTCTCTCTTTCTTCCCATCACACAGGGAATGAAAGAACTTCTCTGGAAGTCTAGGCTTTGGTCCTCTCCTGTGCTCCAGACACATGGCACAACCTTAAAAAACAAGTAGTTCAGTTTACCTGCCCCTACTCTTTCCAGAGCCTCATTCTTCTGGTATCCTGAACCTTCCTCACCTCTTGCTATTTACAGTCAGATGTTGCTACCCCATTTGCCTTTGTTTGCAGGTAGGCTAAAGTCTTCCCTTATCTACTTACAGAGAACAACTTTATTCATGCTCTGCCTGTCTCTGCTAGGATACAGAAATCATAGAATCACAGAATGTTTCAGTTCACAAAATATTCCTGTTTCTCCTTCTCAGATATGATGATGGGCAAAACCAGAGAAAGTAATAGCTGGAGTTACTTTTGCCTAAACTTTGGAACAAGTTTAAATCGATGTGTCTTAAGCATGTATGGCCAGAAATACATCAGTTAATACCTGAAGCATGCACTAACTCCACTGGGAGAGGAGTCATCAGAAAAATGCTCCATTACCTCCTATCTTCTCACCTTTGTGTTATCCTCATATATTTCATATTCTTCTTTCTTTCCCCAGAAAACAGGAAGTCTTTGTAGTAGTACTTCAACCAGCTTGCAGGATCTAGGTAGGGAAACATCCCTTTGTATTCATTAGGAGATGACCTTGCTTCAGTAAACTCTTATTGAGATTTGAAATCTGAACTCTTGAGAGTGCTAGGCAAGCCAAAAGCTATCTGCTACTGAAGCTGTTATTTCACTAACTTGTTTATTCAAAATACTTTCTTCTGGTTGCGTGCTCTGTTTCTTTCCATTATACAGTCCGTTTGTTGCTTCATAACTGTTTTCAACACTTCTGCTTATTTTTTTCTTCATTATCAATCTCTGTGGAAATGCATTTTCTGTCTGAAGACTTTAATATCTGCTAGAAGTCTCAGATCTATTTAAAGTCTTCAGATCAATCTTGGTTCAGCACAATTTTAATTTAGAACACATGATGGATCTGACTCATGCAGTGCTATTCATGCCATCCATCCTTGATTCAGAACAAGCCTAGTAGTTCAGTTATGACCTGGAAATGTCTGAAGCCAAATTACTTACAGTATTTAAAAACTACTTTTAATGTTAAGAATGGTTATAAACATCTACAAAGTCCTCCAAGTGATGCACACAATGCATTTATGTCCATGTACAGATGACTGAGTTTGATATACTTCTCCCTGGTTTCCTCAAAGGATTGCCTTTGAGAGAATAGATGCAAGAGTAGAAGTACTCTCTGACCCAAAGGAGGTTTTGCTGAGACTGGACTCTATCAGCACTCCAAAATCTTTATCTCTGTGACCTGGGAGGTAAGAAAACATCCCTAGTCAGCTACAGTAAGTAGACCTATATGATGGGGTGAACAGGCATGTGAGGAATGCAGACATTGTTATTCATATCAATGATCCAGAAACTGTTTTTAATACAGTGAGAGAATAATCACCCTGACCTTTGTTTGCAATGTCTTTAAAAACCCACCAGTGAGAACAGCAGACATTTACTATGTGTGCCATCAGACACCAGCATCCAGGGAGAAAAAATTCTCTGTGTCTCCTACACAGCACTGTGCTGAGCAGGAATTCAAAACAAGCCACTGAGGTGAGGATCAGAGGACCCACAAATGACTGTCAGCGGCAGAGCAGTCACAGCCACATCTCACCAGCACTGCAACATGCCTGCTCCTAGAGCAAAAGCACCTGGACCAGACTGACCCAGATCCAGCCCTGACATAGTGGGATGTGAAAGAAGGAATCCTAGTAGTTGGGTAGCATGGTCCCTGGTACTGCAACTGCATGTCTGGAGGAAGAAGAAGAGGCAAGCATGAATTCTTTGCTAGATAAAGTCTTGCAGTTTTACAAAGGTCACATTCTTCACTTGAAGCCTGGATGCCTCATATGAGATAAATACCTGTATATGTGCTTAACTCAGACCTAAATTTAAAGCTCAGAAACATCAACAAGATTTCAAGTTAAGTATTTCTCTTGCTGAACCAGGCCTCTAGTTGACAAGGAAAGAATCTGCTGGGGGGGCAGGCAGAGGGCATCTTGCCGTCATTACAGTGAGTCATTTGCTGCAAACAGCAAAGGGATGTGCTCTGGAGGCAGTCTTTCAACAGGAACAGAAAAGGAAAAGTAGAGAGGACAGAAAGGAAGTAGATAATTGAAGATTATAGAGTACTCTAAAAGAGGGCAGTAAATGTGTAGCAGTGTCACAACGAGTCAGTGGGAGAGGGCCAGGAGCTGTCCAGGGCTATAAACTACCAGAGCACGTGGGAAGCCCCAACCCAGGGCTGAAAGCAAATATCTCCAGTTTGAAATAAATGTGTAAACAAAGAGCCCAAACAACAAGAGCAAAAGATGAGACTGATGACACACAATCCTTCTTGATACAGTTTAGTAGGTTGCAGATGTCAAACTCTTGTTTATGGTGCTGCTCTAGTGTGATGCTGCACAGGCATTTAGTGGAAAGGGAAAAAAAAAAAGGATTGAATTGTGCACTACTCCCTATTTCTATATCCTGTTTCTCTCTTTCTCAAAGGGTTGTTTTCTTTCTTTCACAAAACAAGGAGATATACACAGAAGATTTAAGGTTATAGAAATTTATCTGTCCAAAACAAAAAGAGAAGTGTAGAGAAGGTATTTGATGTTCAATGTCATGAGACTACAGAAGCACTATTGTTTATGGAGAGCAAACAGGAGCTGTTCATGCTTTAAGCTGTCTTTGAAATAAATTTCTAGAAGTTGCACCCATAACCTTTTACAAAATGGCTACTAACCCTTTTCTGTAACTGTTTCAAGCTGTCTGTGCATCCCTCACCCCTACACCATGCCAACAGCCAATCAAAACAGGGCTTAAGGTCCCTAATGATGTAAGTGTGCCTATGAGTAAAAAAAATAAATTCAAACACACTTTGTTTCCTGGGCTGTAGACAAAACCAGTACCTTGTTCAACTAATTTGCTTATTCCTTGCCATAGCATTCCATACGCAGAGTTCTCAAAAGATAAGACAAAGTCATCTAGAAATCACTGTATTCGTATCTAGTGATTTCAGGTGCTTCTACTATTCTTATGCACTCTTGAAAAAAGGTCAAGGATATTTGTGAGTCATGGTTTTTCCTCCATTTATTTCTACAGTTCAGCGCAGGTCATCCTTTCTTGCCAGCTGGCTGAGTACTGCTTTAACATTCTTCCTGGTGCTGGTCACAGAAAGTCTGATTGCCTTTCACTGAGCTAAATTTACAACAGCATGCCTCCTTTCTCTACTTTACACTTCCAGCAGGATGAGGGAGGAGAAATATCTAGTTTGTTATTCAGCAATATATCAGCAAAGAAATTACAGTCCTGCAGGTGCTTTGTCTGTAAGCATCTCAGCCTTTCTATTACTGTGAAAAGCTTTTAGAACCCAAGACAGGCATTTGCAGGACACTGGGACTTTCGGGATGTGCCAGCATTTCCAAAGCCAAAGTTGTCAGGCTTTGCCCTTTCAGACAGCATCCCTCTTGATCAAAACCCCTCTCACTTAACAGTCATTTTCCCTTTGAAATCTGTGGATGCACACAGCATACAACAATCTACCTCTGCAGATGGCTGTAAGCACGACCAAACACTTGGAAGTCACAAATACGCAGCTTAACATGAGGTTTTGCTTGATGAAGTATTGAGGCAATGATTGTGCCTTTGCTAGCTATTTTCTCCTTAGTGATGCAACCACCCACAATCTGGTAGGAGTTTGCAGCTCACAAAAAAAGGCACGCTGTGATTTGGAAAGCTAGCCCACAACTGTACTGCCCTTTTTCGGACAGCGCTTCAAAACTCACCAATGGGTCACACCTACAACGAGAAAATGCTGCCCCTGCACAGTATTACCAGAAAAAAAAAGCACACTACTTATATATTACATCTAAAAGGCATTGCTGTTGAAAGCTCTTCCCAAGACTATTGCAGTGCTGGAGCATATCCTAACCAGTAGACCGTTGATTGCATCTCAGAAAGCTCATATAAGAACAAGACGGTGAATGCTGAAAGGTCGTCATGCTTTCATGCTTTGAAATAAAACACTCTGAAGCAAAAGGAATGTCCACAAGTGTATAAAGAACAGTTGTGCAGTGATCAGGAGAACTCTCAAGGTCACGTTTTGAGAAGATTAAATCCATACACAAAACCCCTGATTAAAAAACAAGCCAGCATTTGCACACGCAACCACCATAACATCACGTAAACAGAGGTGGCTCAAACTGTAAGGGACACATCAGTTCTGTGCTCCATGCACAACTCTTGTCCCTATCTTCTTAACCATTTTGTCTTGCATAAGCTTGTAACTAATCAAGACAGTACTTTAGCACCACTCAGTGTACAATTCTTCTAAAAGGGTGGTCTCCTGCTCATGGCACATTATATACATGTACAGGTGCACTACTTGAAAAGTGTATTCACCTACAGCAAAGAGAAAGCTTTTTGAGGATGGTTACCCTCAGGAAAATGCTTTGTGGTTTGAATTCCTCTCTCTTCTAAAGAAAATGCTTAAGATTGCAAAACCATTATGCCTCAACACAAACCTGAAGGAAGCTACTGCCATATTACATTCAGAGTCTCACACTACCTGTTGCTTTGTACAACTGAAATGAAGAGAAAAATGATCAGAGATGTCCCTTGTGACTGCACAAAATCATGGACATCTGGGGTTATTTTTGTGAGCTTTGAAAAGCAATGAACAAGACAGAGCAAAAGTTAAAATTGAATGCAGAGGATGACCTAAATACTCAGATCAGAAGACTTATTCCCTACCACCACAGGCCACACATATGGGTAAAGTCAGCGACCCTTCCAAGTACATTACTCAGTACTTTCACTTCTGCCGAGCCTCTTAGCTTCAGTGGGTTGCAAATAATCCTAAGGTTTAAAGCTATCTCCATAATGCCATAGTGGGGGAGGAAGGAGGTGGGTTAATGGAAAATGTTACCAAAGCAAATAACAGAATGAGTGTGAAATGGATGGACTCCCTTGTGGCAATTAGGGTGAGGAGCTGCACTGCTGGCTCCAGCCTGGTGACAACGTCACACAGACATCTGCATAACTACACTGTTCCAGCAGCCATGGCACAACCAAGCAAAGCAAAGGACTCTCAGAACCAAACTGGAAAGATAGCAATGGTGCAGGGCTTACTTTATGTTACAGAAGAACTTGAACTCACACAGAATCACAGAACATTAGGGTCTGGAAGGGACCTTGAAAGATCGTCCAGTCCAACCTCCCCGCCAGAGCAGGATCTCCTATACCAGATCACACAAGAATGCATCCAGGAGAGTTTTGAGTATTTCCAGAGAAGACAATTCCACAACTCTCCCTGGGCAGCCTGTTCCAGTGTTCTGTCACACTCACAGTGAAAAAAGTTTTCCTCACGTTTACATGAAACTTCTTATGCCTCAGCTTCCACCTATTGCCCCTTGTCCTGTCATTGGGCATCACTGAGCAGAGCCTGGTTCCAGCCTCCTGGCACTCACCTTTTACATATTTATAAACATTGATGAGATCACCCCTCAGTCTACTCTTCTCCCAGTTGAAGAGCCTCAGCTCCCTCAGGTTCTCCACGTAAGGAAGATGTTCCACTCCTTTAGTCATCTTTGTGGCTCTGTGATGGACTCTCTCAGGCAGTTCCCTGTCTTTCTTGAACTCAGAGGCCCAGAACTGGACACAATATTTCAGATGTGGCCTTGCCAGGGCAGAGCAGAGGGGAAGGATAACCTCTCTTGATCTACTAATCGCAGCCCTTTTAATACACACCAGAACGGCATTCCTTTTCTGGGCCCCAAGAGCACAGTGCTGGCTCACAGTTAACCTTCCATCCACCAGGACTCCCAGGTCCTTTTCCCCTTCACTGCTCTCCAACAGGTCAGTCCCCAACCTATACTGATCCATGGGGTTCTTCTTTCTCAGGTACAAGACTCTACACTTGCCCTTCATTAAATTTCTCCTTGTCCAACTCTCGCTGAATGGCAGCACAGCCTTCTGGTGTGGCAGCCACTCCACCCAGTTTGGTATCATGAACAAACTTGCTGACAGTGCACTCTGTGCCCTCATCCAGGTCACTGATTAATATATTGAATAGTACTGGTCCCAGTACTGACCCCTGTGGGACTCCACTAGATATAGGTTTCCAACTAGACTCTATCCCATTGATCACAACTCTCTGATGTTTTTCCTTCAACCAGTTCTCAGTCCTTCTCACTACCTGATCATCCAGAACACACTGGTTCAGTTTAGCCAGAAGGATGCTGTGGGAGACAGTGTCAAATGCTTTACTGAAATCAAGATAAACCACATTCACTGCTCTACCATCATCTAGCCATCTGCTTATATCCTCAGAAAAGGCTAACTGGTTGGTGAAACAACTTCCTCTTGCTAAAACCATACTCACTGCTCCTAAAGAGCCTCTTGTCCTTGATATGCCTAAGGACAGGGCTGAGGACAAGTTGTTCCATTACCTTTCTGTGGATAGAAGTGAGGCTGACCAGTCTATAGTTACCTGGGTCCTTCTTCTTACCCTTTTTGAAGATTGGAGATTTGCCTTCCTCCAGCCTCCAGGCACTTGTCCTGTTCACCATGACTTACCAAAGGCAGTAGAGAGTGAAATGTCCCCTGTGCTTGCAAAGTCTTATCTTATGGCAACTATGCCTTTAAGCCCTTTAAAATAATTTGTCAAGACACCAGTTTAAAAGTAGTTAAGATCTCTACTTCCACACTGAGGACATTCCAACACTTCATTCATAATGAAAGGCCCCCATATTCCAATAAGCTCGTTTTATTTGGGTTTTTTTCTCCTGAGCTCTGCTGTGGAGCCCACAGGGTTGTCTGTTGTTCACTCAGACAGCAAAGGGTATTTCACTTCCACAACACACTTCTAAAAGGAACAAGACAGGGGTTTCACAGTCAATACTTTTATCAGTTAGGAAACTCTGGTTTCTCTCTATAGCAAATGCTCTTGTGAAAAAAAAAAAAAAAGAGTTCTGTTAAGAAAACTGTATCATGACCACTAATCATTAATGATAGAAACTCTGCACCTCTGAGTTGCAGGTCTTGGAGGTCTTTTATACACCTTTGCATATACAATTTAAAAGGAAGATGCCATGCTAATATCCCATACATTGTCCTTCTAGACTGCACTGACTGTATTTGAGGAGTACGCAGCTCCCAAGCTGCTTGTTTCCTTCAACGGAAGACATGGTCTTCAGGTTTGATCCACCACATACAGCACTTTTTAGAGTGAGCACAACATTCTTGCACTTTTGGTGACTGCTTACAGAGACTTTGTTTTAGTGACTAACTGACTTTTAGCCTAGATAAAATGCCATCATCATCATCACCTAATGCCTTCTAAAGCACAGCACTCTTCACACAACGTTTTGTGAGGAAGTAATGTGTGCGAGATGGAATGATTCCTGCTTTCTACTCAGAAAATCATCTGGAAACCTTTTCAGTAATAACTGTCTTTAACTGTCCCAATCCCTCTGACTGTTCCTGGCTACATTCTCCACAGCAGTGACCCAGCTAACCCTGTTTCTCTTCCTCCATGACCACACTACAGTCCATACAACTGCAGATGACTATCAAACTCTCCCTGTTGTCCAACTATAAATGCTTCACTTTTATAATCCTTCCTCTTAAGTGATTATTTTCTCCCTCTCACCAGAACCAAAAATGTGAAGTGTCTTCCTGCCCTGTCATGCTGCTAACTATTCATTTTCTTTTCAAATGAGGTAAATGCTTTTTAATTGGTAGGATGCTGAGAGAGGAAATGGTAACGATGGACTTGTGCAGGAGTCTGTCTTTCATCCGCAGGACAGCAGATCTGAGATCAAAGCCTGCCAAGTTCTTGGAGCATGTTGGTATGCTGTGGCAGGAAAAGTCTTTGCAATGAGGAGGAAGCTGGTGGAGGTGGATCAGAGGTACCCCAGCCTAGCTAGCTGTCACTGCAGGAACAGCTGCTGCTCCTGCCTGCCTGAGGTTTTAAAAATAAGATACCGGTTGCCGATGTGCAGTAGAATGAAGAAAGGGTAATGTGGTCTGAGTAGGAAAAGGAGTCCAATAAAATCTAAACATAAACATGTATTTTCAGGGAAGTAGATGTCAAACACCTGTCACTAAAAAAAGAAAAAGGAGCAACAGTTGAGGCTATGTGGTTGTACCCTTTACACCTCCACATGCCATCCATCTGACTTGCTGAAAGGTAACAAATCAGTCCTGGTTAGCATGCGTCAATGCTTTCTTTGGCCAGGGTAGGTGAAAAACACACAGCCACACTGGTCAAAGGTCAGCACATGAAAGGTCAGGTATAGCCTACATATAACTTCATTCAAAATTTTAAGTACAGAATGTAGGTAAGAAGGCCAGAAGACAGACCACCTCCAAGCCAAAAGGTTTTCAAAGGTTATTTGTCAGCGAACATGCTAACATGTGCTTCGATGTGGCAGGCTTTCAGCCCCTAGAACCCTGTACCACTGGTAGTATTTACAAGGAATCAGACACAGGTAACCCCCCCCCCAAAAAAAAAAAAAACCACAAAGAAGGTCTACAAGCTTACACGGCAGTGATATTTCCCTGCATCTCCACTGGAAAAATTTCTGGACTCTGAAAACTGAAAAAAGTTGGAAACAATTGCCTTAGCAATCCAATGGCAACACAAAAAAGGCCACAGGAAGCAAATAACAGCAGTGTAAGGTGTGTCCTGTGGTTTATTTTCTTCCTACACTAAAAGATGACCTCTCGCTGAACCATCTTATAACAGCGAAGCAGACTGGCCAGACTGAGCAACAGGCAACACCCTTTCTCCAACAGTAATACTTTTGCTAAATCAATTTTTGCATCATCTTGAGTGAATTTTCTTGCATCATCTAGCACTTGAGATTTCACACCATTGTAGCACAGTTATTTTTCAACAAACTGCTCCTAACTCTCCAGTATTTTTCCTTTGTCCTTGTTTAGAATGCTCGTGAAAAGGTTATAGAAATCAATTGTGTTTTTGCAAATAACAGTGCTCTACTTCAGCCCTCTGTGCACCAAATGCATGTTTACACCTGGAATTACTCTTAGTTAATGTTTCATGCAGACCTTTTTATTCTGCACTACCTGAAGAAAAACTGCATACAGACAGAAAGCCTGAAGCAAGGTAAATAGAATTCTGTGGAAAATCTGAAAGGGAGATGGTACCACAGAGGAGGTAAGATGGGGGAACTACAGAGTTTTCCTGTTTCAGACACTGAAGTTCTTTAAAATTCTCTGGCTAATGATTATCTGAAAAGGCAGCAGTGGTGTTTAAAGCCATAGATACAGCAGTATCATGTGGGTACAATATCAAGCAAGTAGGAGAAGTGTGATCCGATGATCTAATTGCACATCAACATCCTATTTCCCTCTCCCCAAAACCCACAAGTTTCCATGAACAAATAGGATGAGGTACTGATAGCTAGTTAGGTTAGCTTGTTAAAACCTAAGGTCACTACAAATTAAAAAAAAAAAAAAAAAAAAAAAAAAAAAGAAACACATGTTCTGATACTCCATTTAAACTGGAATTGAGCTCAGCAGTAATACATGTTATTTAAAGATGCCACAGATTTCTCAAAGTAGATACAAAGCAAAATCTGTTTGGAACTGTTCAGTTTTATGCATGGAGGTTTCTGCATGAGCTGGCAGATATATTTAAATTTTCTATTTATACAGCAACTTACATCCATTTACCAACATGAAGGAATGAACTTCATGCCTTGTGAAACATCACTATTTTAGAACTAACAAAATTCACAGAGACTTAAATGCCTTATCTCAGATCAAAACAGGAAGGCAATGAATAGCTAGAATCTGCACTTTCCGAGCCACAGCCTTGTGCTCATGCATACAAAAAGTTACTTCAGTCCTAAGTTTGGTTGCGTCACGTAAGCCTTTGTATACAACCAAGTTCTCCATGTAGAAG
This sequence comes from Eubucco bourcierii, assembly GCA_013396675.1. Lineage (NCBI taxonomy): Eukaryota > Metazoa > Chordata > Aves > Piciformes > Ramphastidae > Eubucco > Eubucco bourcierii. The sequence goes on from VWZE01009409.1 coordinate 536,219, forward strand.
CAAAATGACTGACAATTAAAATCAGTTCAGATCGGATCAAATGCAAAGAAAACTCAGCTGCCTTGGGTTTGTGAAAATGGAAACAAAAGTAACAAACAAGGGAAGCCGTGAAACAATCCCAATAGTCGGTCCAACTCCAAATTCAAAGTTTGACTTTGTGGATTTCTCCTCATGATGCAGAATACAGTGGCTCAAACCCCTTTTGAAATGTCAATTTCGAATTCGCGTTTTAACATTAGTTCTCGACAGTGAAGTATAAGAAAGTCCAGAGAAATCCTTACTGCTGAGCTGACAAAGCCACAGGGAGTAGGAGGCAAGAGAAGCGGGAAGTGGGGAACTGTATTATGAAGGAAGGAGAGAGTAGGCTAAGAAAGAGATGGCACTGACAAACGAGGCGTAGCGCAAGACCGTAGCTCTAGATTATGTATTTTACACTGCAGCAACATGGAGCACTGCAGGAGATAGACTCCTCATTTGTGGGTTCATTCTCATAATTTCTAGTATAATAGGAAATCTTCAGCAATGATAGCTCCAGTGCTCTTCTTAACCTGTTTGTTTTGTGCATTGTGCACTGTAAAAGGCAACTATATATTGGTTTAGCTACTGGGAATATGTTTCTTTGTTACCTTTAAGAACATCAGCAGTTTTTATAAGATTTGGCTTTTATCTGCAGATGTTTTATGAGACTTTTGCCTTCTTCACAGATCTCAGCATGCATTGCTTGCTGTCAAACTCCAGCTAATGCTCTGCAGGACTGGTGAATGCAATGTCTGGTATCTAATGCCTGAGACAACTAAAAGAGACACAGAAAGCTAATTAGTCGTTTGTGTAGTTTCAGGAATTGTCTGTGTGGTCTACAGGCCACTTAGCACTGGCTTGAAAACCCTCAGTGGATGGTTGATTGACTGTTTAGGAGCTCAGGCTGCAGGGCTCAGGTTGGCATGAAAACAAAGTAAAGCTGCACTGCTTAGAAGAGAGTCTCTGGAGTCAGTACTGAGGTACAACCTCTGAAAACTACTGCTTCAAGTGTGTGTGGTTTGGTGTCTGCTCCTTCATGTAATGTCTCGCTTGGACTTTCTCACTCCAACCAGTGAAATTAGATGTATTTCGCCTACCTTTACCAGCCACTTCCCTAACTATTTGGCTTGTGAATCCTTCAGGATAAATTAGCTAATTCTTGACATTACCTCAAAAATTTAAAAATAAAAATAAATAATCTATTGATAGTATACTCTGTAGAAGTTTTTTTGCATCAACACAATTTCACCTAAATTTAATTTTAAATTATGTCTATTTCACATTATGTTAAAAAATAAGTAGGGTATATCCATCAGCATACCCACTAATAATGTCATTGTGGTAATAATACAAAGTCACACTCTATATCAATAGAACTTGTTGGTTTTCTTGTTTATATGGTACTAAAGTCCTACACAATTTAAATGAGTCCCTGACCTTTCAGAGCAGTAATAACAGGAGTGCTTTGCACTCACACAGCACCTTTCATCTTGGAACACTTCTGACACATGAATTTTCATTGCATCCCTGTGACACACAGGTAGGTGTCTAGGCACACATCAAAGGCAGGGGAACTGTGCCACAGAAAGGTTACACAACTTGGCCCAAATCTCTAGGGAACAGCTGGGAATGTGAACTCTCCCATTGCTTGTTCTGAATGTCCAGACGATAACACTTACCCAAAAAACAGCTTCATAAAGCATTAATCAAAATGTTTAACCCCCTACTAAGTTTGCAAATGGCATGGGCAGGAGATAAGCTCACTAATTCTTTTTGATACATTATTCATGACTTGTTCTTCTTTTCTGGCAACACTTTTTAGCTTAGGTGAAAAAAGCTACATTAAAAAAATCTATTGAAATACAAGGAAAAAACAGATTGTCTTCCAAGCAATTTTTGCAAAATAATTTGGAATCAAAACCATTTAGCATTTATTTTACAGCTTGCCTGTTTGTTATCAACCGCCACACCATGCAATTTATCTCCAGGACCAGAGCACCTGAGTGACCTCAGGAGAAAGCAGTAGCAGTATCCAGCTTCCTTGGTTTTAAGTTTCCAAAGACTCATAAGCCACTGAATAAAGTTGCATCTGCATACCTAAGAGTTGTGTTAGCAAATAAAACTGCCCAACCAAGCAATTTCAAGCAACTGAAACTAATGATTCAGGGCCTGTCCACATGATAGCATGAAATGAAAAGTTTGACTGTTTCCACTGATAATTAACGGACTACTGCAGACAGGTCCTGTGTTCAAGTAAAATGTTGCTCTCCACTTAGTCTTTGCCACCCCATCCATGAGCATCACAGAGCTATCAGCAACATCAGCAAATTGTATTTAAGGGCTGATTCTGTATTCTGAGAAAGTTAGTGACCTAATGCACACCTCAGTTTTCCTCCTTTATAATAATGCTAAACAGACTTGCCACAGCAAACACTCTTGGGAAGCAATGGCAATGGTGAGAGTCATAAACTACGTTCTACAAATATTATCTAGTCTTTCTGTAAATTTCCCTTAAAGTTGCAAGACATCTAGAGACAGCCACATACAAAAGATCTGCCAATTTCCCAGTGATGTTTCCTATTGAATAAAACTACACAACATATGTAAGTATCTCAAGGTAAAAAGTCAGGTGAGATTCTCTTTGTTTCTCACTTTTCAAACTCACATACCTAAAAGTACTATGTTTTGTTTAAAAGGACTCTCCTTTGAACACTGCTTCCAAATACTCTCCCTACTTGAGAGAGCAATGTATGAATAAGATGCATCAAAAGGATTTGCATCCTAAACAATTTCTTAAACACCTTCTCTTCCCTGGTCAGGCCAGGTCCACTCTGTCCCTAAATTTTACAGTCCTCTCTTAATCTCAACCTATTGTTCTCCTGCCTATTGCTCAGAGTTGGTAACACTACCCCAAGCACATTTCATTCTTTAAAATCTTTTTTTTTTTTTCTATAGTATAAACTCACAAAAGGAGGTATGGCAACCTTTTCAGAGATATCTGTTGACATGCTCATTCTTTTACATTGCCTCCATTCAGCTCTACTATTAAAACTATTACAATTTTGAAGAGCGTGAAGGTGACTGGCTCAGTACATCAGTGTATTTTCAACAACACAAGACCAAGAATAATATCCTACAAGTGTAAAAAATAACTTCCTGTATCATATACAGGTAAATAAAATACTTGTCTTTGTCTGTAACACTGTCTCCTTAGACCTAGAGAAACTTTGTCCCTGCCTCAATCTCCTGATTTCCATATACGTAAGTCTCCCACTAGGCTCTACAAAAAAAGCATCTTTTCAGCTCAGAGGTGGTGTTTTCTGTAGAAGTCTCCCTGTTCATTAGCTTTCTTCCTTTTCAATGAAGCACCTCCATAGGCTGCCATCTGAGACAAGGGATAACCCCAGGTCTCCTGGAAGGCAAATCCTACAGCTTGGCCAGATAAAACATGTTTCTGAGATATTATTATTAATTCTGTCAAAGTTGGTTAGATCTTAGAAGCATCATCCACATGTGAACATCCCTCCTACTATGTCACTGGTACTCAATCTTACTTATAAAATGCAATGTCTTGCTTGCTGATCTTTTAAATCCTGGTCAAGAGTACGCTGAGGTCAAGGGGATGTTTTTTATGGGCTCACATGGATTTTGAATCAAGATGACCTTGTATGAAGCAAACAGTACACACACCTGTCATATTCAGTTTGCTGAGTGAATTTCCAATTTAATGTCTGCTATATGTTAATGAAGTGGCACAGATACTAGCATTTAAAACACTTTTCCCCTTGTCACTTCTGTCCTTTGTTTTTGCCCTTTTCCTCCCTTTGAGTATGATTTCTAGAAGTTCGACTTAATAGGAAAGTATGTAGTTGTCAGACAAAGATGGAATTGCACTTTTTAGTGTCATGACTTATTTAAAGGACTAGGAAGCAAAATGCAATAAACACAGCCATGACAAACTTACAACTAATGTTAGCTACTTTTTCCCACTGTAATAATTTTCCTTTCACTTTTTTTACAGACAGATGAAGGCACCCACTAAGTTTCTGATATCTTTGCTTAAGTACCAGGGAATACATTTAAGAAAACAAGGGTTTCTCAGCAAAACTGACTTCGGACCAGGACAAAAGCTATTTGAGATACAGTATTTACTGTGGCTGCTCAGCTTAACGCTCATGAATAAGTATTAGCGTACATCATCCTACTAAAATGTAATGATAGGCTCTACATAGTGCAGCCTGACATATGACCACGGCCTTACCTGTCATAAGTACTGAAATCAGAGGGCAGAGATTTCCTCACACCACAGTGCTGTGGCAAAGCAACAACCTGCGTGGAAAGCTAGGTCAAAGGAGGAGTGGCTACATCAAGCACAGACCATGTTTTCAGGGAAAACGCAGCAAATGGGGATCAGGAGGATGAAACAGGAGAGATGCATGTCATCGAGACTGACAGCATACCAGGAGTATTTTCTTGGTGTCTAAGACAGGGGACAGCCTTAGGTCACGAATGTCACTAGAGAATTTCAGCAGGGCTGATGTGCAAAGATGTTCACGGTTGAAGAAGTCTGGTGGCAACAGCTCCTCTCAGTGACAGTGCCCCAGTCACTCTATGCTTCTGTCCTGTGCCCATCACCGCGGACTCCCGGCTCACAAAACATGGGCGGAAGAACGGGCGCAGCCAGCTACTCACCCACCGGGAAGCTGCCTTCTTCCCGGGATGCCGCGGCGGAGGCTGCTGGCGGCGGGGCGGCGAGGGCCGAGCCGATGCAGCACGGGCAGCGCCGCTGGGCGAGCAGGGGCTGGGAGGCGGAGGCTGCAGACCTACCTCCCGCGCCCCGCTCCAGTATGCCCGGTCCTCGGCCTGAGCCAGCTGCCACCGCCACCGGGCATGCTGGCTCGGCCGCCGAGCCGCGCTGCACTGCGCTAAAGCTGCTGCACCTGAGCAGCCTTGTCAGCGGAGAGATAAACCAAAACCGACCTCAGAGGAACGCATTATGTAATTTCACCTTATATAATCCTGAGATACAAGAGTGTGAACCAAAGTAAAACAAGCAAACAAAAAAAACCAAACAACCCCCAACAAAACAGCAACCTCAAACTCGCTCCTCTTCCCCGTTACATCAGGCCGGGATGCGCAGAAGCCCGTGGGCTTGAGCCGGTGGCGGGGCACGCACGGCGCACCGGTCGCCTGCCGCCCCCCAAGGGCGCAGAGTCCACCGTGCCCGACTGCCACGATGTGCCGGGAGAGGACGGCGGGGCCGGGCCAGGCCCAGATCGGCTCGGCACAGCACGGCCTGACCCTCTCCTTCCCCGCGAAGCCACCAAGCTCCGTCGGCGCAGCCCTGCCGGGTGGGCGGGGGTCGCCCCAGGGGAGGCGCTGCCTTACCTGCTCCCCGAAGTCGATGGCGATGTTGGTGATGCCGAGAGGGACCAGGAACCGGATCAGCGGCCAGTAGTTAGTGAGCGCTGGAAATTTCACCATAGTCCCAGCTGCGCGGTGACCCCCAGTGCATCTGCCGCGGCAGGAGACGGCGCGGGAGGACGGCGGGGGCGGGGGGGGGAGAAGGATGAAAGGGCAAAGGAGGAGGGTGCGTGCGTGTCNCCTTAACAGGAGACCTGAGGGATCAAGTCCATCCCCGCCGCCCTCCTCCCACACAACAGTGATCCGCCGCCGCCGCTGCCGGAAAAAAAAAGAGGAGGGACACCGCCGCCAGCCACTCGTGCGGGCAGCGCTGCCATCCTCGGGGCGCGGGGGCCAAGGGAAGGGCTGGGTCGGGGCCTCCTCCCTGCCTGACGCTCGCCGGTGGCGGGGCGACGGCCACGGCGCTGCGCAGAAAACGCCGCCCTCCTCCCCGTCGCCGCTGCGGGGCCGGCACAGGCCGCGGGGCCGCCGTGCGGATCCCGCTGCCGCCGTCGCCGGCTGTCCCTGCGCGGGGTGGGCGAATCGCAGTGCGGGGCCGGCGGCGGTGCGGAAGGGCCCAGCCGCTGGGCGCCGCTCCCCAGTGCGAGCTGTCGGAGCACGTGGGTTTGACACAGGCTCGGAAGACAGGGCGGCGGCGGCGGCGGCAGGGGAAAGAGCGGCACCGAGCGGCTCCTCCCGACGCCGGAGCGGGCGCCCTGCGACCCCGCCCGCGGCAGCATCAAGGGGCACCGGCCGGGCCGGGCGCCCGTCAGATACCTTCCCGCGGTGGGCGCAGTGGGACCCTCTCCCTCTGCGTGTCCCTCGTTCTCCTGACAGCCGGGAGCAAAGGAAGGCATTTCCTGCTGCTAGGCTCTGGGCGTTGTGCAGGGGAGATTGTGGAGCTACAAGAGTGGACAGGGAACCCAAGCGTGGCGTTAACCGAGATATCGGGCCCACGGCTTCTCTTCTGGTCAAACACCTGAAATAAAAAGGTGAACGTTTGCCATTACAGGGTCTTTACATTATAAAGCCGTTGCCGGAGTCCTGAACAAAGTAGTGCCTTTGTGGCCACAGGCAGCTCACAGGATGGTCCTCCTAGCTTTGCTTTCCAAACCCCAGAGAAAGGAGTTTTCTGTCCCGTGGCCTTCAGAAATAGCAAGGCTCTGTCACCCTAAAGGATAAGGGAAAGAAGAGAAAGTAAACACCTTCTGAATGTGCTGCAGAACTTTCTTGGTGTTTTCAGACTCAGAGCAGAGTTTCAGGGTTTCACCGTAATTTAATTTCTCTGGGACACTGAGGTTTGTGGGAAGGTTGGCAAATATTTCAGGAAGGTGGAAGCCCTGTGGGCAATCTGATACCTATATCTGATCCTCAGAGGAGCAGTGGGCAGCAAGTGAGCGGTGGACAGCTTTCCTCACCCAAAGACTTCTGCAACAAAATTATTCCTGGGACCAAGAGGCATATTTTTGAGTCAACAGGAGGTAAGCTGTGAAAACCTGCCAGGAAGGTAATAGGCTGTTAGGTGGAGTTGGAGTGAGAGACCCCTTGGCTCCTGAAGTGTCTCAACAAGGTCAACTCCAGCTATTGCTGAAGGGTTTTTCCATCCTACAGCTGAAGTTTGTCTCGCTTAGCAACCATTAAGCTTTCTTGTGGGCACACAGGGGCAAATTCAAACCCTCAAGAGAGTGCAAACCTGATTTTGTCCTATAGAACTTTTAAAATGCCATGGGATGATGGATTGCAGCAGTGCAAAGCAGGAGAGGACAATAAACTGAGAAGAGACAAGCAGGAGTTGTTTGTGATTGCCTAAGCGAGTCATGTCTTTGAGTTAGCAACATTAAACATCCTAAGAAAGATCCAGTTATCTCCGGATGGACTAGTAGCTGGTCTATTAGAGACTTTCAAACCATATCTGTGATGGGGAACGTTTGGTCTCCAACGACACTAAGGTTGGACTGGAGTAGAAACTCTCATGTAGATGCAGGGCCCTTAAGGCAGCTGCCTCATTTTACTTGATTGCACTGAGCTGAATTACCTGCCAATTTAGACATAGCCTGCGTGTATGCTTATGTGTAGGTCCCTTTCTCTGAAGCAAGTCTCGTGGCTTCTGAAGGCAAAGCTGGATATATTTCAAAGTGTTAATTCAATATTAAATTCTGTCTTCCGGAGATTTTATTTAGTTTTAGATAACTGTAACTGCCAGCAACTAATTTCTTCCTTACAACACCAGGTTTTATTGGGAATGAGGTCATACCTCATTGCCAGAGCTCTGACAAAGTCTTGTAGCTGAAATTACAGAAGAATATTGCTTACAGTTCAGTACTGTACTTGCCAAGGATAAGAAATCTTTAGTACCGTTCTTGAGTCAGAGAAGTGGAAGTCCTAAAGCCACTTTTAAATGCACAATTTTAACTCACTGTTTGAAATTTTCAGATGAGTTGATGTTTGAGGACTACCTCCTCTGAGAAATCCTGGCAAAAACAGGCCACCATGAAATTAGAGCTTCTTGAATCAAAACATTGGAACACTGAGTGCGTGGCTCACAGTGCTAACTATAAAGCATACATGATGATGAATTACTTTGTCAGAAAATTATGTTCAGCCCCAGCAATACTGAGACACCCAGTAATCTAACAGAGTATAAGGGAAGTCTATCCATTTGGGGGTTTACTACCTGTTCATAAGGTATTTGGATACTTTGAAACTCCAGGAGATTATGAATCAGTCTTCTTATATCTGTAATTAATTTCCAATCTGAATGGTCACTTGAGAGCTCTGATTAATTTTTTTTTTCTTCTTGCTCCCCAAAGCTACAGTACAGTTGTATTTTAAGAGTAGTTTACATTTTACTTCCGCATATGTATTGGAATGTCCCAGGCAAATGTTAATCTATCTGATTCTTTCTTGAGTCCTGTATATTAAAAACATTAAACTTATTTAATAAATTTTAGGCTATGTTTTAGATTTGTCTGCTTCCCATTCATGTTTTCTGGTTTTGGAATGAATGTGGTTCTTTCATGCTTCTCTTTCAGCCCAGGTCCTATTTGCTCCTTGAATTCATGACAGAAACAAAATTGTGTTTGGAGCCAAAGAACAAGGATGATTTCTCACATCTTGAAGTTTGCTCAGCTGATGAAACAGGTAATTTTAGCTGTGTTGAGCAAAAGTCAGTGATTAGTAATCATTTCCTTTCTAGCATATTTTCTGTTACACTGTGGTTCTTACTCATATACCAAACACTGTCTGTTTGATGAAATAAAACAAAAACCCAAAAACATAGAGAGGACAGCAAGAAATAATTAACCATAAATCTCTCTACTTTTAATAGTAAAATGATCTGGTCCAGTAGTATCCCGAATGGAGGTTATTTCACTGGAGAGCCATAGGAATCACATACAGTGCTGTAATGTGCTACAGTACAGATGATGAAACGTATCAGAAAGTTTCCGTATGCCTAGTAACAAAATGAGCCTCTGATTGCTGCTTAAGCAACAGGGTCAAAGTCTGAAGGTGTTCCCAGTAGCAGATTGTATCAAGGCAGTACACATTAGCTTTACTTGTGCAGTCAGAAATCCAATATGCAGATCAGCACATGTGCTTTAAGGGGTGTTAGAGTTCCAGTCCATTCATGAACCAAAGGACGGCTCTTCACCATAACTACATGATGGGAATCTCGGACCCTGCTGTGATGTTGCCCTGCCTCACAAAGATACCTATATTTCCATTATTAAGGCTTTTGCTAATTACTTACTAGAGAAAAAGTGTCTTGGGGTTGGGTTTTTTGGTTTACTTTTAAAACTACTATGTGTCTTTTCATCCCCAGTTGGCTATGTAGCTGTCACCCCTGATTTTTGGACCTGTTATCTGTCTCCCAAACCTTGTCTTCCACCTAGGGCTTGGTTGGTTGGTTGGTTGGTTTGTTACCTGGCACAGAGGTGAGACTGACTGGTCTGCAGTTTCTTAGGTTTTTCTTGCTCACCTTTTTAAAAATGGGGGTTATGTTTCCGCGTTTCGTATCTGCGGGAGCTTCGCCAGACTGCCACACCTTCTCAAGTATGATGGCTATTGGCCTAGAATCCTTGGCTGCTAGTTCCTTCAACACTTGTGAATGGATCTTGTCAGGTCCCATGGACTTGTGCACCTCCAGGTTCTTTAGGTGATTCTGGACCAGATCTGCTTCTCCATTTTTCTGGACCCAGCCTCTGTGACTTGAGTGGTGTGGCTCAAGTGGTTACTAGTGAAGAGCGAAGTAAAGAAGTCATTGAGCACTTCAGCCTTTTCCATATCGTCAGTAACCAGGTCACCTGATACCCTCCAGAGGGGCCCTACTTTCTCTCTTGCCTTCCTTTTCTCTCTGACATACTGTAAAATCTTTTTCTGTCATCTTTAATGTCCCTGGCCAGATTTAATTCTGTCAGAGCTTTAGCTTTCCTAACCTGGTTTCTGGTTTCCTGAACAATTTTCTTGTATTTTTCCTTGCTTCCACCATTTGTGGGCTCCCCAGTTCTGTTTCATTTTGACCAGGAGTTCTTTGTTCATCCATATAGGCCTCCTAGCATTTTTGCCTGATTTCTTCCACTTGGGGATGCCTTGCCTTTGAGCTTAGAGGAAATGATCCTTGAAAATTGACTGGCTTTCCTGGGCTCCAAATCCTTCCAGGGCTTTGTCCCATGGTACTCTACCAAGGAGGCTCCTGAAGAGGCCAAAGTCAGCTCTCCTGAAGTTAAGGGTCTCAAGCTTGCTGAGCACATTCTTCTTTGCCACCCTGAGGATCTCAAACTCCACTATCTCATGGTCACTGCAGCTAAAGCTGTCCATGAGCTTTGCATTCCCCACCAGCCCCTCCCAGTTGGTGAGGACAAGGTCCAGAGTGTCACCTCTCCTCATTGGTGCCTCCATCTCTTGGAGGGGAAGTTATTATCAATGCATTCCAGGAATCTCCTGGATTGCTTATGTCCTGCAGCATTGTCTCTGCAGCTGATGCTGGGGTGACTGAAGTCACCCAAGAGGACCAGAGTTTGTGAACAAGCTGTGAGAGGTGAGCTGAGGAGCATCTCATGAGGTTCAATAAGGCGAAATGCAAGGTCCTGCACCTAGGTCAAGGCAATCCTCCATATCAATACAGACTGGGGGATGATGAAATGGAGAGAAGCCCTGCAGAAGAGGACATGGGGGAAAATGGCATTCTGGGCTGCATTACAAGAAGCATACCCAGCAGGTCAAGATAGGCAATTCTGCTACTCTACTCAGCTCTGATGAGACCTTACCTGGAGTACTGTGTCCAGCTCTGGGGCCCCCAACACAAGAGAGTCATAGACCTGCTGGAGTGAGTCCAGAGGACCACAAAGCTGATCAGAGGGCTGGAGCACCTCTCCTATGAAGGCTGAAAGAATTTGGGTTGTTCAGCCTGGAGAAGAGAAGGCTCCAAGGAGACCTTATAGCTACATTTTAATATCTGAAGGGGACCTACAGGAAGGCAGGGGAAGGAATGTTTAGAAGAGCTTATAGTGATAAGACAAGGGGCAATGTTTTTTACCTGGAGAAGGATAGACTTAGGCTGGCCACAAGGAGGAATTTCTTTACAATGAGAGTGATAAAACATGTTGCCCAAGGATGTGGTTGAGGCCCTGTCCCTGGGGACATTCAAGATCAAACTCAATGTGGCCCTGGGCAGCCTGATCTAGTTGGAGATGTCCCTGCTCACTGCAAGGAGGTTGGGCAAGAAGACCTTCGAGGGTCCCTTCCAACTTGATGCAATCTGGTTGAATCTGTAAATCAAAAAGATCCAAAACCAACCAAAGGAATTAGGGTTGTCAGTTAGACAAGTATCTGACTAATATAATTTCAATTCAGTTTCTGCTTTCTGTGAGGAATAAAAACATTCTTTACAATCAATCTGTGTCCCCTTCCTGAGGCCAATCTGGTTCAGCCACAGCTGGCTTGTCAAATTAAATGATAAGGACAATGCCCCTGGAGGAGGCTCGTGCATGTCGCTTTTGGTTGGCTCCAGTGCACTAGTGACTTCAAGCAACGCTGTTTCCCAGCTGATGAATCAGGAGAAGCTTCTTATTAATGCTTAATAGACCAAGATAAAAATAATGCTGCCTTTCAGTGGCACAAGGAGACTTGGGGCAATCAGCAGTGCATGACACATTTTTCAGGTGAGAATTGAAGTGCTGTCTCTGGTCATTTGCGGCAGGGGTCCCGTTCAGAACATGTCTTCCTGGATGATAAGGCATCAGGGAGTGTTGGCTTTTTAACCCTTCCTCTTCACAACTGTCTGCTTTACTGATGACTGGACTTAAGAGCCTTACTTGTCTTCTGAGCTTATGTTCCAAGTCCAAAAGTGTGTTTTCTTCTGAGATGACCTGAGGTGCGTGACTCTGCAGCAGCTCCAAAATGGAGGAGCAGGTGGGAGATGTCAGTCTCAAGATGTAGGCTGCTGTACTGATGGCCAGCTGAAGCCCTACTCACTGAGACATTGCTGTGACATTTCTTAGCAGATTAATCTCAACAGGTCCTTTCTCAGTGTTACAGTTGCATAGATGTGAATATTGTGTTGCAGTAAGCTGACTGGACCAGGCTCTGCCCAAGTTAAAGAGTTCTCTCTTTCAAGTGATTGTAGTGTAGCATCTGTGATCCTGAGGGACTCAAGTGATTATGAACCTTGTGTGCTGCAGAGGGAATTGCGTTGCCTTCTGATCAGGCCTCAGACTCTGTCAGTTTCATGATCACAAGGAGAGAAGCTTTCTCATCATCAAAACAAACATACACAAGGGTTGCTTTTCCTCACGGGCACAGGAAAAATGAAGTCTTTAAACACAACACAGGACGTTTGTGTGGTGTGTAGCTCAACCTCCCCAAATTTCCAAATTACACTTTATTTAATAACTATAAAATATGCATTCAAAAATCTTGTAAGAAATGCAAGTAATTATTTCTAATATTTTCCAGAATTTGTTTCCAGTTAGTCAATTAAAATGTATTTAATTTCTTAGTAACTTGTATTTGTCTGGAATTCAGGATCAATTATTTTCATGTGCATTTGGAATATTTGTTCCAAGTGTTAGGACATAGTAGGACTTTCTGTAGCCTGTATGCTTCTCACTGAAACGTCTACATGCAATTATCACTTGCTCTGCTGTATATGAAATGTAGTAAGCTCACAACCTTGCCAATGATGTAAAGTTGCAAAGGTCAGTTTTATGGCTTTGTGTAGCATATAGTTAAGCACCATTGAACTCAAAATTGTAGGAGGTAGTGAACTTATATTTGTGCTGGTTTGAGGCTAATTGGAATATTTTAATGGAGAAAATTGCATTACAGGCTGTGAAAAGGAAACAATGGTGATGTCTACTTCACTCGTAGGATTGCTGAGATGTTCAAGAACAAGAGCATAAACATAGGTAAGACACAGACACTCTCGGACTGTCTAGCTTCTTGCCTTCTCTCTGATGAGTAACCTAACTGACCACTTTCCTTCTAACCCCCTGGCCAATCATCCAAACTCACCTTGCACATAAGGCAAACTTGGGGTAAGGTATAGGGGTGGGGAGAAGGTGGAAGGGTGGTTGGGAGCCCCTCCTGGGGACTCTGATTTCTGGGAGGGGAGTTGTGTTGCTGCATTACCTTTAGCTTGTATATTTCTGTAACTATTCCTGTCTATAGTGTATATCTCTGCTTGTACATTGTGCTGAGCTGTAAATAGAGCTTCAGTCCTTAACTTTCAGCCAGCGGAGTCTAGTCTGGGTGATTTTACAAAGAGTGGGGGGGGCAGGGAACTCCCAAACCATCACAGTGTTCCGGGCTCTTGTACTCAATGTCCTTTTACGATCTTGAGCTCCATCATTAGATCAGTTTAAAGTATGTTTAAGTGTTTTAGAAATATGTATGCATGAGCTTGTGACACTTCACCCTCTCCAGTCTTTAAAAGGGGCTCAGTCTATCCTAACTATGTGTCCTTCCAAATGTGGCTTGTGCGTTATTGCAGCAATCCTAACAATAATCTTGTTATAGTGCTTATAGTGAAGCAATGAGTAGCTTATTTGTGAAGACGGTAACATGCAAATGCATACATGTTACTTATTACTGCTTGTTTGACTGAAAATGCCAAAATATATGCATGCCTAATGCCAGAGTTCCTGGAGTACTCTAGAACTTAAAAGTAGCAGGAAATTTTATCTTTAAAATGGACAGTAGTGTTTTTTGGTATCTTAAGACATTGCTGCAGTCTGCCCATTAAACTATAATAGTTGACAAAAAATGATTATTTTAGAGAAAAGCAATTTTGTTCCTAACTTCTTTGTACTCTCTGGGAGATGGTAAGAAATATTTGGGGTTTGTTTTTGTTTCATTTTGTTTTGTTTTGTTTTATGAATGAGCATCCTGTACTTTTATGATAAGGATTTTATTCAAAAGGATACATGGAAACTTTAAGATGCCAGGGCAGCTAATTTATGAAACTATGCAAAACCACTTTGGGGGACTTTCATTGCCCTTGCTGCCTGCCACACTCAAAGTGCTTTAGAAATCTGAGTTGTCCTCGTGATGAATGCTACAATCTCAGAAGTATCAAAGACAGGAGATTCCCCTGTTTTACAGATGGGCAAAACAGAGGGAAACAAATGCGCCGTGCAGATTAAGCAGTAGAGCATGTATCCCAGGCCTGGAACTGACACTTTTGTATCTTATAATTTGCTCAAGGTTTTAAATGAAGTAAAACACCCAAATAATAGCTCACAGGGAGTCTAATCTGCTTAGTTATTTTGTAAGTGTTTAGAGAAGGAGCAGAACTTTAAAGCCAGGTATAGCCTGTTATTTGTGTGTGGATAGTGTCCTTATCCAAGGTCTCAGACACTTATCCTTCTTTTATAGATAATCTTTGTCTTTTACAAAGAACTGCTGTTGGGCAACAAAGAGGGGGAGCAGGAGGAGCTGTAAGCCATTGTGCAACAGGATAGCTGTGACATTGTTTCCATCACACAAACATGGTGGGATGACTGTCATGACTGGAGTGCTACAATGGATGGCTCTTAGCTCTTCAGAAGGGATAGGTGGGGAAGGAGGGGTGGTTGGGTGGCTCTGTATGTTAGGTATGTTAGGGAGTGTTTTGATCCTGTAGAGCTCAGACAGTGAAGACAAGGTTGAATGTTGTAATGGGTTAGGAACTATCCTTTCCCACTAACTCACTAACAGACTAACTCAGATGGTTTGGAAGTATGATGAAGCTGTATTTACAGCACTGCAAAGTTTACAAGGATATAGATTGTAGTGAAAACCATTCACTATTAATAATGATATCAGTTTTGATATCCAGGCAGAGATTGTTAATCATAGAATCACAGAATGGTAAGGTTGGAAGGGATCTCAAGGATCATCTAGTTCCAACCCCCTCCCATAGGCAGGGACACCTCCCACTAGTACAGGTTACTCAAGGCCTTGTCCAACCTGGCCTTGAACACCTCCAGGGAGGGAGCAGCCACAATCTCCCTGGGCAACCTGTGCCAGTGCCTCACCACCCTCACTGCAAACAACTTCCTCCTGACATCCAGTCTAAATCTCCCCTCTGCCAGTTCAAACCCATTGCCTCTTGTCCTGTCATTGCAAGATAATAATAACTATGAAAATAGCTATGAAAATTTTATGTATAAAATACATAATAACTATGAAAACTGTTTATTAACATTAAATCTTTCCAGAAACCTTATTTACAAGGTTCAAAAATGCATGGTTTGGAAATGTACACATACAGGGAACAGGCAAACTGGAACACTTTAAAGGCAACTAGCATAAGCAAACATTTTTACTGCAAGAGAAGGTTTGTGTGGTCACTGATACTGCTTGCAGTCAGTTATCCTGTTTAGCCACTGGATGGGCGCAGGAAGCTCCTTTCTGCTTATGGCAGAAGGCAATCAATGATTACAAGAGGCTTGAAGTATTTACTCACAAAAATATCCTGGGACAATACCCAAAGCATGTGGCAGGGCTGCTGCTGGGTCGAAAGCTGTTAGAGGCTTTGGAGTTTCCTCAGGCTCCTGGGTGCTTCAGACAGAGGAGGCAGACATCTCTGCCCTGGTCCTGGCTCTCTTGGCAGCAGGCTCTCATGTGCAGNGGAGGCAGACATCTCTGCCCTGGTCCTGGCTCTCTTGGCAGCAGGCTCTCATGTGCAGGCAGATGTCTTGTGATGTGTAGTCTGGGCACGGTGTCACGCTGGCTGTGCAGGCGGAACGCGTGGAGGCATCAGAGGCTGATCCTGCTCGTTGGGGTCCCACCCAGCTCAGGATCAATGAGGTAGTAAGCAGGCCTGGATACAATAGCAGAGAGCACAGCAGCACCAAGCCCAAGACTTGGCGGGCCTTTGGACATAGGTTAGCCAACCAGGATGGCAGTTTGCCCAGTTTGCCCATATTAGCTGAAGCTGGGGCTTTTGTCCCCTTTCCTGTGACCACCACCCCCAGCACAGAAGGAGAGGGAGCAGGGGAGCATGCCTGGGCAAACCAGGACATGTACAAGCCCACTTGGCCTATTTAGACCTACCACGACATAGATACAATATATAGAAGTATTTACAATTACATACAAGCTAGAAACAATGCAGAAATCCTAATTCCCTCCTAGAAAAAGCGAACTGCCCAGAAGGGCTCAAAGTTACCCCTCTTTCTGGTCTGTCCCTCCCCCCCTCATTTCAGAAACACATATAAACGAAGAACACCTTATGTGTTAATTGCTGAAATTAGAGGTGAGGTATCAAAACAGGTCTGGGTTAGAAAGGAATTAGATTGAATGACACAGACCAGATCAGACAGAAAAAAGAACAGGGCAATGTTCTAGGGCAAAGTGAGAGAACATTGTTTATGTTTTGACTTTTTATCCCTATCAGTAAATCAATAAATGATATAAACATCATCATTATTTTCTTTTCACAATGAATGATTTAATTTCTCTTATTAAAATATTCCAATTAGCCTCAAACCAGCACAAATGCTTATTGGTAAGGATGAGGAAAGAGGCCAACTAGGCTGATATCCTGTTGGGAGTCTGTTATAGACCACCCTACCAGGATGAAGAAGCAGCTAGCATGAGTCTTACAATACACAGCACTTGTTCTAGTGAGGAACTTCAATTTACTGGACATCTTTTGGAAGTACAGCACAGCAGAGAGGAAGTAGTCTAGGAATTTCCTGGGGTGTGTGCAAGATAACTTCCTAATACAGCTGGTAAGCAAGCCTACCAGGGGGTGTGCCTCACTAGATCTAGACATTCTTCAAGAAGGAAGTCTTAGAATAGCAGGACCAAGCTGTCCCCATGTATCATAATGACAAATGGGTGAGGAAGATGAACAGCCTGCCTGAACTGGGAGAGTTTGCCGTGGCTCAGAAAAAAAAAGGGCTTACCAGCTTTGGAAGAAGGAGCAGGCAAGTCAAGAAGAGTACAGGAAAAGGCAAAAGCTGGAACTCAATCTGTCCACTGCTGTAAGAGGTAATTAAAAGTTTTTTACAAATACATTAGCAACAAAGAGAGAGGCAAGAAGAGTCTCTACCCTTTACAGGATGCAGGGAGTGAACATTGCCACCAAGGATGAGGATGCCTTCTTTGCCCCAGTCTTTAATAGAGCATTTATCCTCAGGCTATTCAAACTCCCTGAGTTGGAAGACAAGGACGGAGACCAGAATAAAACCCCTGTCTGTCATCCACCTGAGAGTGCTCAGGGAGCTGGCAGAGGAGCTTACCAAGCCACTCTCCATTACCTATCAGCAGTCCTGGTTAACAGGGAAGACCCCAGATGGCAGAAGGCTTGCCAATGTGACACACATCTACAAGAAGGGCGAGAAGGAGGATCCAGGGAACTGTAGGCTACTCAGCCTCACCTTGGTACTGGGAAAGATTATGGAGTGCACTCACATGGCACATGCAGGACAACCAGGGGATGAGGCCCAGCCACCACCTAAAAGCACCTGAATTTGACTAAAATTCTTCCTGTTTGGACTTGAGGGATGGACCACTTGCTCAGTAAGGAAATGGCTGGAGAGTCATGCACAGACAGTTGCTGTCAATGGCTCAATGTCCAAGTGGAGACCTGTGATGAGTGCCATTCCTCAGGGGTCAGTACTGGGACCAGTGCTGTTTAACATTCTTGTCAGTGACATGGACAGTGGCATTGAGTGAGTGCACCCTCAGCAACTTTGTGCACAGCACCAATCTGTGTGGTCAATTTGACACACTGGAGAGAAGGGATACCATCCAGAGGGACCTGGACAAGCTTGAGAGGTGTTAAAAAAAAGTGCTCTTGGGGATATGGTTTAACAGTCATGGTAGTGTTGGGTTGACAGTTGGGTTTGATGATCTTAGAAGTCTTTTCCAATTGTAATGAATCTGATTCCTAAAGGAAGGACGAATGAAACCAGATTCACCTGAAAGTTGAATCTCTTTTCTCCAAGGCTTGGATATTTTTGATTCTTGAAAAAAAAGTTCCCAGGTTAGAGAGTCAAAGTCACTATTGGCAAAAGCAGTTTGTGGATTGACAAAAAAATGAAAGCTGAAAATCTGAAAGCAGGGTGCTTAGGTGCTCTGAAAAAGAAATTAGTGATAGAAAGTAAGTTTAGTTGAACCTGAATATAGAATCATAGAATCATAGAATGGTAAGGTTGGAAGGGACCTCAAGGATCATCTAGTTCCAACCTCCTGCCATAGGCAGGGACACCTCCCACTAGTACAGGTTACTCAAGGCCTTGTCTAACCTGGCCTTGAACACCTGGAATAAACCAGATTTGATCTACTTGGTTACTACTGAAAGTAAAAGTTGTGTGCTGAATGGATTTCTTACTAAAACTGTGTGTAACAAGCATGTCATCTCAGTTGGTGATGAACCTCAAAGAATTTGATGTAGGCAAGCTCCAGACCCACCAACGTATTCAGCAGTTTCTCATCACATTTCCCATTCCTTTCTAGAGAAGAGTCTTTTAGCAATAAATAACTGCTTTGAGAAGAACTTCATTAGACCTGGAGCAGTCTTGAACAAAGAACAGTTTGATGAATAAAATCCCACAGCAGTAGTCAATCCCCCTTACATCCAAACATCATCATCATCACTGCTTAAAGTACCACAATATTCCATAAATGCTGTGAAGCAAAACTCCTCCAGCCAGCCTTAACAAGTTTGAGCTGCCAGTGTCTATTCTGGGAGATGGTGATTCAAGCTGCCCTAGCTCCACAGGTATGAAGGAAGAAGAAAGAGGGAGACCTGTTGTCTCATTTTGCTCATGTGCTGCTCTTTCTGACATCTCAGCATCTTCTGGTAGATGGGAAAAGGCTTTCACTTCTGAAAGTGAAGAACAGATTTTTCTCTATCCTCCATCCAGCAGCTATGAAATGGATCCTTGAGGTCCCTTCCAACCTTCCCATTCTATGATTCTATGATTCTATGATTGTTGGGAAAAGCAGGCAAAAGAAGGTAATAGAGAAACCATATGTGTCAGGTTTGGCTTGGTGTGTTTGGAAAACCCTTGTTTCCCTTGCTATGGAAATGGGCTGGAGGTGGCCCTCTCCTGCAGCTTGGCAGCTAGATGAAACAGGCCAGATGCATCCCACCCTGTGACACTTAGAGAGCTGCAGAGAATCAAGTACTGTGCTCTGTGTGCAGAGGAGAATGGGGATCTGCTGGAAGTGGCAGAGGGGAGCAGGAGGAAATCAAAGCAAGACTTGCTTTTTGGGTTAGCAGCAGTGACAGAAGAGGGCTGACCTGTGTGAGTGGAGATTAGTGGACAAAGCAGCCTGTGCTGTTCTTTGTTGCTTCTGCTTTAGGAGGTCTAATTGGCTCTGAATTTATGGCATGACACTAGGGTAATTTGTATTTTTCCCCTCTGAAGGTCTGTCCTTTACTGGATGTAATGGTCTGGGAGCTGAACCTGAGTAGGTGAAGATGTTTAAGGTCAGAAGCCAGTCAGGGCAGGGGAGCAGCAACATCTCACAGGGATGTAGGGGAAGACAATAATTTCTGGGCATCTGTCAGTGATGTGAAAGCACCTGCAGTGAGTCAGGCATGCCTTGGTGGCAGGTACTGACTTGGAACTTTGCTGTTTAATATCAGCCCTGCAGAGAAGAATAGATGCAAATTTGCTGAAGTAAGGTGTGGTGTTTTAGAATCATAGAATCATAGAATGGTAAGGTTGGAAGGGACCTTAAGGATCATCTAGTTCCAACCCCCTGCCATAGGCAGGGACACCTCCCACTAGTACAGCTCACTCAAGGTCTCATCCAATCTGGCCTTGAACACCTCCAGGGAGGGAGCAGCCACAACCTCCCTGGGCAACCTGTGCCAGTGCCTCACCACCCTCACTGGGAAGAACTTCCTCCTAACATCCAGTCTAAATCTCCCCTCTGCCAGTTTAAACCCGTTGCCCCTTGTCCTGTCATTGCAGGAAGTTTTTTTTGCTATAGTCTACAGTTTAAAATGGTAAAGTATTTCTAAGTGATGGAA
The DNA here is from genome assembly GCA_013396675.1 of Eubucco bourcierii. Taxonomy (NCBI): domain Eukaryota; kingdom Metazoa; phylum Chordata; class Aves; order Piciformes; family Ramphastidae; genus Eubucco; species Eubucco bourcierii. The sequence goes on from VWZE01009409.1 coordinate 556,116, forward strand.
AAGTTTTTTCCTTTTTTGCTAAAGGACAGGAAAAAAGCTGTGTTGTAAAATGTTACCTTTTTTCAAATAGAGATTCTGTGAGGATGGTATCTGCCCTCAATCTCTTGGGGTGGATGGCACTACATCTTGTAACTGCAGCCAGCAAGAATGGCTGCTGATCAGTACAGGCACCAGATACCCCAGGTACCACCATTTAGTGCCCAAATTGTATGGAGAGCTCTCTTTCCAGATGCAGTAGATGGTGCAATCTTCGAACACAAATATCCATCGAAGAGTTCCCTCCTCTTCTTCTGCAACCTGCCAGGTCTGATCTCCCTCCACAATGTCTCAGCAGAGGGAAGACTACTTTTCTAGATACTCACCAGGGACAGACTAGGTCAAGAGTTGGTGTCAACATGCTCTGAAAGATGTCAGTCTCATCTGCTGTTACTTTTTTCAGGATTTCTTAAGTTTATGTTTTACGCACAGTCGACTTGCTAGAGGGCAGGGATCCATCCAGAGGGACCTGGACAGGCTGCAGAGGTGGGCCCAGGCCAATCTCATGAAATTCAACAAGGCCAAGTGTAAGGTCCTACACCTGGGTAGGCACAGGCAAATACAGGCTGGGTGGTGAATGGCTGGAGAGGAGCCCTGAGGAAAAGGCCCTGGGGGTCTGGGTTGATGAAAAGCTCAACATGAGCCTGCAGTGTGCACATGCAGCCCAGACAGCAACCGAGTCCTGGGCTGCATCAAGAGCAGTGTGGGCAGCAGGGCAAGGGAGGTGATTCTGCCCCTTTACTCTGCTCTCCTCAGACCCCACCTGGAGTACTGTGTGCAGTTCTGGAACCCTCAGCACAGGAAGGACATGGAAGTGTTGGAGCGGGTCCAGAGGAGGCCATGAGGATGATCAGAGGGCTGGAGCAGCTCTGCTATGAGGACAGGCTGAGAGAGTTGGGGCTCTGCAGCCTGGAGAAGAGAAGGCTTCGGGGAGACCTGATAGTAGCCTTCCAGTATCTGAAGGGGGCCTACAGGAAGGCTGGGGAGGGACTGTTGACAAGGTCTTGCAACGACAGGACAAGGGGCAATGGGTTTGAACTGGCAGAGGGGAGATTTAGACTGGATGTTAGGAGGAAGTTCTTTCCAGTGAGGGTGGTGAGGCACTGGAACAGGTTGCCCAGGGAGGTTGTGGATGCTCCCTCCCTGGATGTGTTCAAGGCCAGATTGGATGAGGCCTTGAGTAACCTGTACTAGTGGGAGGTGTCCCTGCCTATGGCAGGGGGTTGGAACTAGATGATCCTTGAGGTCCCTTCTAACCTTACCATTCTATGATTCTGAATACAGTGAGACAATCTGTCAGCCACAGGTTCCTGCCATGTGATCTTCCAGCTCTGGGTAGAGCTTCTGGGGCTTTGGGTGTAGTGATGAGGTTCTGTTATGGACACACATGAATAAAGCTCATCCTTTAATGCTGTAAAGTGCTGTGCTTATATATGTTGACAAACATAGTTGAATCTGAACTGTTTACATAGCTCAAGAATGCAAAGGGATACATTTCTGACACTGACTCCACCACCTCCCTGGGCAGCCCATTCCAGCAGTCAATGACTCTCTCAATGAAGAACTTTCTCCTCACCTCCAGCCTAAACTTCCGCTGGTGCAGCTTGAGACTGTGTCCTTTTGTTCTGGTAGTGGTTGCCTGAGAGAAGAAAGCAACCTCCCTCTGGCTACAACCACCCTTCAGGTAGTTGTAGAGAGCAAGAAGTTCTCTCCTGAGCCTCCTCTTCTCCAGGCTAAACAATCCCAGCTCCCTCAGCCTCTCTTCATAGGGCTTGTGCTCCAGGCCTCGCACCAGCCTTGTTGCCCTTCTCTGGACATGTTCAAGCACATCAAGAGTTTGTTTTGAATACAGAAGCATTTACTAATGCTTATGACACCACTCCATCTGATGAGATTCCCATTTCTAGATGTGAATCCAGAATTGGTTAGGCCATTCAAGGGCACCAGATTTCAACAGTCTTTGCTAATGCTCCATGTGAAACTTGACTAAACCTTTTTGTGCGTTTTTCAGTAGATCTGATAGTTCTGCTCCCATCACAATTCACTGAGCAAATCTTGGTATTTCTTTGCAGCATCTTGTGCACATCTAGACACCTCTGGAGTAAACTAACAAAACTCAGAATATTTTTTTCCTTATTGTTACATACATATTGAATTTAATTCCTTCTGGTACTTCTGGTATTTAAACAGTAGCACAGAAATGTTGGTTTCTGCTCAATTGTTCAGTGACAAAAATATAGATCAAGATACTTACGTGTTTCCCTCAGAGGGATGCATTTGCTTTATTAAGTTAAGATCAGCAGCTACCTTGATTGTGTCAGTGGTTTAGAGCATAACCAGGAACCTCTCTTTCATTGCTAAACTTACATCACATGTAGGACAAACTTCTCTGTTTGCGGTTCAGTTTGCTAATGTACTGTGTGAAATTCTGTGATAGCTCTTCTGCCACTTCACTTTGTAGTAATCTCCCAGTTTGGGTTGCAACCCCCTCTGTGAAAGGACACTAGAGCTCCTGTGGCTGTCTGGACCAAAGAAGGTCATCTTTCTGGATATGGCTGAACACAAAAGGTCTGGTTCTTCTAAGACATGAAATTGTTCATTTAACCAGGAAACAACATAGGCTGTTAAAGCAGTCACAAGTACAGCTGACTTGGAGTGGTCCATCAGGTGCTGAAGCTGTTCCTAATTTTACTTCTTTCTAATTGTTGCTGGAAAAGTGCCAGAAAGGACTGTATATTTTTAGCCACTTTTGCAGTAAAGCAGGCAATACTTTTTATTTTAAGGTATTAGAGCCCTGTGGATATGATGCAGAGATACTCCCTCAAGTTAAGCTCCTCTCTAGCTTCTGAGAATGCAGGTCCTTCTTCATGGTCATGAAAGTGGGCCCTAAAACTGCTGAGTTAATGGAAACTTGGGCTGAGTGAGCTCTGTAACCATTTTGTACTGTACAAAGAGAGTCCATCAATTTGGTTGCCCACTGTTTCTCTGGGCAAGGCTGTCATGCTTCCAGAGCAAAAAAGTATGTGGTTTGGGGAAGAATATGCAATACCCATCTCAGGTTTAATGCATATATATGCAACACAACCTCAGGTACATGGTGAAGGGACTGAAGCAATTCAATTCAGGTCATAAGTGGATCACTTATTCTGTGAAATTCTATTAACATTTTGTCTGAAGCAGTGTCGTTGGATGAAGGAGTTCATCTATCTATCACATACCGTTCCTAACAAAAAGAACATGTTGATCATTTATTTCACAGAATCACTGAACTGTTGAGGTTGGAAGAGACCTTTGAGATCAAGTTCAAGCACTGACCTAGAGTTCACAATCCCACCACTACTGCTAAACTGCTGTCACTAAACACCACATCCACATATCTTTTAAATACCTCCAGAGATGGTGACCTTGGGCAGCCTGTTCCAATGCTTGATAACCCTTTCTGTGAAGAAATTTATCCTAATATCCAACCTGAACCTCACTTGGCACAACTCGAGGCAATTTCCTCTTGTTCTGTCACTTCTTGCACGTGAGAAGAGTGACCCTTCCACCTCTTTTGAGGTAGTTGTAGAGGGTGATGAGGTCTCTCCTCAAGCCTTCTCTTCTGAAGACTAAGCAACTCCAGTTGTCTCACAGGAGTTGTGTTCAAGACCCTTCACTGGCTTGGTTTCTTTTCTTTGGACACACTTCAGCACTGTTTGGCAAGGGGTTCAAGAGAAATACTTGCATAAAACTTTGGGCCATCTTTCTAGAGATGGGGACCCTGTCAGCTCAATGAATGAGGCAGAGAGAGAGAAAAGGTCTGTAGGAAAATTATCATCAATTCGCTTTCTACCCCAGATATCAACTCAAGACAGCGTTCACTGAAGTACTCAACAAAATGCAAGATATGGCAAATATATGACAGTAATTATAAAAGCAATTTTAATGTTGTAAGGATTACAATGTGTGTTGCTTACCTATCTCCCAGGGGAAAACAAAAAGTAAAAATGCAGAAATGCTTCTTTATAGACAGAGCATGTAGCACAAATGTACTGGGAAAGGATAGTTGGTTCATTTTCTTTAGATGTCTGGAAAGCAGCTTGTACTAATAATCATTGTCAGCTGAATTGTTGAAGAATTGAGTTGTGCCTTTATCTGGAGATAAAATCAGATATGCCATTTTACAGTTGTGAAATCTGGGACTTGTCTATGTTGCCAACAAAGGCTCTTCCATACTGCAAGGCCAAGAGGTTATCCCCTGACAAAACAGCATCACGTTGATGAAGGTAATATCAAATGATAATAGATTTTAGGGTCTCTTGTATGTTTTTGGTTTCCCTTTGGTGGCAGGAAACACCTAGGTGAATAAATGCCTTGCTAGCATAATGGAAATTCATTGAAACCTGGGTCCATAGCTCTCTCAGGATCTTTCACATATTCTGGTCAGAAAACTTCAGCATTATTGAGATGGCTTTTGAAACAGCACCGTTCCAGAAGGCATCTGTGCCAAAATACCTTGTGTGTCACTGGCACTCACGTTTAAAAGCTGTGGTGTCAGTGTGGTAGATCAGCTTCCATCCTCCTGAGAGGACCATGTTCTCATGAAAATTGTTCTACTTTTCTGACAGTGCAAAGTGATAACCATTTCCAAGATACATCTGAATCACTTTTTTGATGTTCATGCTTCACCCTGATGATTAGAGACAAGTGAGTCTAGCCATGTTAAGCATCAAGGATGCAGCCAGACCTTTGTAGCAGAGCATTACACCTATATTAAAAATGTGGACTTTCTTTTTACTTCTGTTCTTAACCAACAAGATCCTACTTTACCATGAAAGGCAAATTCACTGGGGAGAGGGTCATGAAGGCACTTCATACCTGCCATTTCCATGAGGGAAATAAACTGGCCTTTATGGTGAATCTCAGCAGTATGTCCTTGCTTCTGAAGAATGTCCTTAGTCAAGCAGATGGCTTCACACTGCTTTGTTTTATAATGGGGTGGCCACATCCTCCCAATTTATCCTTCACCACCTCCCTCCCTTGCAAAGCTGCTGTGACAGTGTAACCCACAATTACCAGGAGCAGACCCATCATTATGTTTTCTTCAGACTGTGCAAATGCTAATTTAAAAACACAGGAAGTCCTTACATTGTTGACTAACTGCATTCTTTAGGAAGGAAAGTGGCAAGGGTTAAAATCAAGGTGACTGATGCTATCATCTTGACAAGCTTGGTTTCTGCAGCAGCAAATTTCAAAATGCAACAAAACTCAATCCTTCTCTTTCCTTCAGGACAGTGAGGTGACTGTCATGAAAATTAACATTCAGTAAGAAATGATGGGGCTTTTCCAAAACAAGCTGAAAATTTTGGTTTGTAGTTTCAGTATTAAAAAAAAAAAGCAGCATTTATAGATCCTAGCAGGTCAGATTCCTTGGTTATGATTGCTATTTCCATATTGCATTGGCACTGAAATACTGAGTCAGCAACTTGCAGTTAAAGTGAATGCTATCTCAGTGAAGTTAAGCATTTATTTCCTCATTATATTTTTTTTTTCCCCAAAAAAAATGTTTCTTAGAAGAGCTGTCACCCACAGACAGCTATAATTAGCTGTTTATTTAGTGTGAGTTGAAGGGTGGCTAAATTCAAGAAACTTCAACTTTATAAGTAGGGATAGAATTCAGATTGATAAGGTCTGGACCGATTGCTCAGAATTGTAGAATTTTTATGGTGGGTTAAACATGCAGAACGCTGAACATGAATGCTTCACATTCTGCCCTGCAGTGGCTAAAACCAGGAATTCTCAAAGACACTGACTCTCAAATAATGGAGTACGGGATACAAAAAGCAAAGTGTATGTTTTCTAGCAGAGGAAGTGTTGTTTTTTTCTTGTTGATATGATCAATAGTTGGGTTTTTTTTTAATTAAAATAGTTAGGAATGCTATCCATCCTATCAATTCTGTCAGATATTCAGCTATGTGGTGCCTGTGAATGCATGCTCCATACCTGTCGTGGGTTTAAAGAGCTGACAGAATGAAGCTCTCAAACAAACTGGAGGAAAAGGCAGATTTGTATTTGGAGAGACTTACAGATAGAAATTACAAAGCAGATACAGAATCCAGAAGTGAACCCCACTGAATTTTCCCCCAACCCCAAACTAAATCTATCATCTCCAGTGCTCCAATCCTCCCCCTCCATGCCTCTGCCATCCAAGAGGCCTAAGCACAGCCTCTGGAGGCCCCTTACATGTTTGTCCCAATAACACAGCTCCTGCCCGACACAAGGCTGGAGGGGGAGGAAAGGAGCACAAGCTGGCCTTGCCGTGAGCTTATGAACAGATAGCAGAATTATGGGATTGAATAACAAGTCCCCAGAGGACTCTTTTTAACTTTATGGTTCCCAACCTGGGACAATATCAAAGTGCTCCATAATTTGTAATATTAATGAAAGAATATCTGTATACAGCAGTTAAGTTGGGAATTAGATAGGACAGAGTAGTCTTTCATCTGAGAAAGTTTGGTTTATTTGCTTTTTAATCATAATGTGTCTAGACTTACCACTGGCCTTAAGTATATATGTTCTCAAAAAATCAGTGAACAAATTTTTTGCTGTGTTTTTTTCAGTCATGAATTTCCCTCAAGACTAAAAGCCAGCAAGGAAAGCAATCCAGACCAGAACAATAGAGTGGCTGGAGCAGCTGGGAGAGCTCTGTAATGAGTAGGTAGAATCTTATTTTCCCTTGGGGTGTAGGCATGGAAGAAGGGTAGACGACTTTGTTTTTCCGTTGTGATAAGTTTTCGGGAAGACCTGGGCTCCTGGAACTTCTTTTTTTTCACCCAAAAAAAAAAAAAAGGGATTTACAGTAAATTGAGCAGTCAGGAAGCAGAGTCATCCTTCTTGACTTGTGATGAAGTGCAAATATCAGCTCTTTATTCTCCTTAAGCTCATATGGCTTGATAATTGCTATGAGTGTTGAATTCTTGCACCAAAAAGAATAAACTGAGTGTTTTCAACAGAAAGGCCATTGGTTCACAGGACAGTTAAGCTCAATGGAGACTAAAAAACTGTTGTGGTTATACCTCTTTGCACAACTCTGTGCCTCACATGGTCTTTTAATACTTTGAATGCAGATAGATTTTATCAGCTGTGAGTATCATGGTAATATTTTTTTTTTTTCTTATTAATACAGATGATGCATTTAGTTATGTTCTGGTTAGTTTTTTAGGTTCAAAGAAAGTTGCTAACTTGAAAAAAAAAAAAAACATGGAGGAAGCATGATATAAAGATTTGGTATCCATGCAGGGATATGAGGGAGTCATAGTCAACAAGTGACAAGTCACAGTCAACAGTGACTGTGTGCAGTTCTGGAGCCCCCAGCACAGGAAGGACATGGAAGTGTTGGAGCGGGTCCAGAGGAGGCCATGAAGATGATCAGAGGACTGCAGCAGCTCTGCTATGAAGACAGGCTGAGAGAGTTGGGGCTCTGCAGCCTGGAGAAGAGAAGGCTTCCAGGAGACCTTAGAGTAGCCTTCCAGTATCTGAAGGGGGCCTACAGGAAGGCTGGGGAGGGACTTTTGACAAGGTTTTGCAACGACAGTACAAGTGGCAATGTGTTTAAACTGGCAGAGGGGAGATTTAGACTGGATCTTAGGAGCAAGTTGTTTGCAGTGAGGGTGGTGAGACACTGGCACAGGTTGCCCAGGGAGGTTGTGGCTGCTCCCTCCCTGGAGGTGTTCAAGGCCAGGTTGGAGGAGGCCTTGAGTGAGCTGTACTAGTGGGAGGTGTCCCTGCCTATGGCAGGGGGTTGGAACTGGATGATCCTTGAGGTCCCTTCCAACCTTGCCATTCTATGATTCTATGACCGATAGTATGCTAGTACGAAAAGGCTGTCAAGGAGTCTTCATATATGACAGTATTTCAGTAGTTCCCAGTATTTGGAATAAGAAATAAGGACAGTACATCTGATCTGCTAATGTTATGTTGAGAACTTAATGATTCCTAGCATACAATCTGCTGAAGCTCAAAGTCTGTGACCCTCTTGATAATGAAACCTCTTCTAGGAGGATGTTATACAACTGTCTTTAGCAGAGGCAGCAATGTTTAGTGGTAACTTGATCACTGTGCAAATGTCCGGCATTTCCTTCTATCCAAGAAAAATTGTATGGTACACATTTACTCTCAACACAATTCATCAAGAGGCCTGCAGGAGACAAGGAGTGTATGTTCATGTCAGGTATTTCACCCAGCATTCATATTCTTTTCATCCTGAAGTACATCATCAGAGTAGTACAAAGCAGATACGTGTGACTGTGGAAAGGGAAGGGAAGGCTTTCCTAGCTGAGACCCTCATGTCTGGAATCCTCTCTCCATAGTCATCAACTGGCTGGGTATATATTCTTTGTGGAATCTTTCACAGAAATGCTCAAGTTCTCTTACTTTTCTCTTTATTGTGATTTCCCTACAAGTGCTGGTTTGTGTGGTTTTGGTATAAGGCAAGAAGGGGACAATGTTTTGTATTCAGAATGTCTTTCAGGTGCCACTCTGAGGTCCCCTAACATAAAGATTTTTATGTAGTTCAATACTGTTGATGAGATTTCTAGAGGAAAGAGGAGATTTTCAGGAAAGGTTACTGTTAAATGTTTGAAAGAAACTACAGCAATCTGAACTTTCACTAAAGTATTTGAAGCCATCTCAGTAAAATATCTCATTCTGGTTCCCTGAGGGCATCTTGAGAGTGTCAGCCACATGATGTCTTTTTCTGCAGATGTAAATCTGGAGTACAGTTACTGAAGTCACTGCACATTCATACAGTATGCACTGTTTGGATTCTGCTTCTAAACTGTGTCCTATTCTATGGACGTTTATTTTGAAGATGAATACAATGAGAAGAAAATATTCTTCTAATGGTTTTCATTTGGCTATGCAAATGGCATTAAGACATGGGGTTCGGCTACTGACCTGAGGCTAAGTTGTTTTTCCTCTTGTAGTAAGTGGCAAGGTGAATTTGTATTGCCAGAAGCAAGCTGCAACACAGGGAAAGGAGCGAGACAGACTAAGAGTTTTGTTTTGCAGACAGGCCAGACTTATTTTTGGTGGCTTTGGCTTGGTCATGTTTCAGAAACCTCATTCCATAAGGGTTTTTCCTGCCTTCGAAACCTCAGTTGATTTAACAAAAACAATAACAAATTATAAATGTCTCCATCTGTAAAAGAATGAACCTGATCAAACTGAAAGACTCATGTTACTCAAGACATAGGGAACAGTGTGCTGGAACAGTCTGCAAACATTGTCCAGAAACTCTTCTCTTGGGCCCCATGGAGGTTTCTGGATGGCAGAGTACCTATGGATACAGAATTTCACAAAACAGCCATCTTCACAAGTAACACAGAAGCAGGATTGATTCTAGACCTATTTCTAGGCTACTGTTCTTGGACTTCTTTCAGATGGGTAGATAGATGAAGTATTAATCTAACATTTCTGCTGTCACAGCAGAAATACTGAGTAGACTGTACCACCATTTGTAGTTTGCTTCCAAAACTAGTCCATGGTTAATTTTGCAGTCTGTGGTTTCTTTCTTGTATATTGTTATCTAGCTAAGTGACAAATTCTCAACAGCTTAGTTTCTCTTCTTTACATCGGCCTGCAGTGAAGCTGCATTTGCTTAGAGATCAGGAAGGGATGTTATGATATAGATATAGTTATGATATAGACCATCACTGCTGACTTGAGGCACATGACTGATAAACCTGAATGAGTGGAACCCTCCCATTGCCTTCAGGCTTAAAAGCTGTCAATCTGATATCCTTTATAATGAAAAAATAATTCATTTTACCTATATTCACTGTAGAAATGACAACTATAACAAAGTAGTTGGTAGGGAAGGAAGAGAGATGAGGTATTTCTATATTCTAATGGAATAATAATTCTAAAATTCAAAAACTACTTGATTCTGGACCTCTGTTTCCAGTGTATTTTACTGTCTAAAGAACCAGAAAAATGTGTAGTTTTCTTGAAAATAAAACATAAATACAGGTATTTGTATACAGTAATGTCAGTAGAATTGACAAGGAACTTTTTATCCTGTTAGATTTATTCCTCTGAACACAACCAACACAACCAAACAGCTCATGCTGAGTAAGACTGGGGCTTCCATCCAAATAGCAGTGGTAAGACTGTGGGACTGGAATCTCCTGTATGAAGGGAAAATTTTAAGACTAATACACATCAAGTCTGTGGAAACATAATACACTGAGCTCTTTGAGCTTTTATTACCTTTTTTTTTTTTTTGCACTTTGAGAATTTTGTTGTCTTGTATTTGCAACTGTACTAAAGAATTTATATTAACTCCATTTAAAAGTGCAGCAAAGTACTAGAGGCTAGAGAAAGTTGTTGACTGAAAAGTTTTTACTTTGTCATTCCACCTGAGTGGTGTGGACATTTGGCTTTCAACCTGATGATCAGGTAGCAACCTGAAAGCCCTCAAACTTGGAGACATCTGGGTTTAAACTGGCAGAGGGGAGATTTAAACTGGATGTTAGGAGGAAGTTCTTCCCAGTGAGGGTGGTGAGACACTGGCACAGGTTGCCCAGGGAGTTTGTGGCTGCTCCCTCCCTGGAGGTGTTCAAGGCCAGGTTGGGTGAGGCCTTGAGTGATCTGTTCTAGTGGGAGGTGTCCCTGCCTATGGCAGTGTGTTGGAACTAGATGATCCTTGAGGTCCCTTCCAACCTATGATTCTATGATTCTATCGACATCGTTTTGTGTGAAGAGTGTTTTACTGTGGACATTATGTCCCAATGTATATGAACAAAGTATGTGATTCACCCAATAGCACAGAATAGATGCAGTTTTCATTGCTGCCTGCGACATCGTATTTAACCACTTTAGGATCACATCAGTCTGAGAGGGCTGATCCTCAATCTTGCCTTTGAATGAAAAACAGGATATCTTAGTCTGATTGCAGACAATGCACACAACCAATGAACAAAACTAGATGTGCACACTGCAGGCTCATGTTGAGCTTTTCATCAACCCAGACTCCAAGGTCGTTTTCCTCAAGGCCGCTCTCAGCCATTCACCACCCAGCCTGGATTTGTGCTTGGGATTGTGCCTACCCAGGTTCAGGACCTTACTCTTGGCCTTGTTGAATTTCATGAGGTTGGCTTGGGCCCACCTCTCCAGCCTGTCCAGGTCCCTCTGGATGGATCCCTGCCCTCTAGCAAGTCGACTGAGCGGTTAGGAAAAAAACCAACAACGTTTCATTGAGACAGGCAGATCTTCACTAGCCTGACAAATTATAGGCCATGACTGTAAGGTATCTAAGTACATTGCCAGACTTTGCAGTCTCCCCTCCTCATACTCCTGTGGAGCCTGAGTGAGAAGCATGGTGGAATGAGAGGAGACAACTATGTCTCCCATTGTCCAATAGAGGATAGGATGGTCTATGGTGTACAGTAAGATGCTGAAGTGCATCTGGGCAATTCAAGGCCTGTGGAAGGCTGTAACATAACTGTCTGAGGTTCTTGTATTCCCATTTCCTTCGTAATGCTGGGCCCCATTTACAGCTGACTGTGCCATATCTGCTGTTGGGATCTTTCTGTCGTGTACTTTGAATAGTGTCTGCTCCACGAAAATGAATTTGTGTAGATACTTGTATGAGTTCCACAAAGGGCATTACCCTAACAATAATCAAAACACAGATTAAAGTCAAAGCTCTTTGGTAACTTGGAGTGCCTGGTCTGAGATGCCTAAAACTTGAATGTTAAAGAGCCCATATATGCTAAACAACTTCATTTGTAGCTTCTGTATGCTGAGCATTTTAAAGTTGGATTGAAGGGTTTCCTATGAATGCTTGGAACTAACATTTTTAGATTTCTGTCTTGGATGAATGTGCTGCATCCCATGAGGGCTGTGTCACAGATGGACATATAATTTCCTTTTCCAGAAGAAGTATTCAGTTGCCTGAAGCCAGACCACTCAACCTCAGCGTGACTTTTCCTGCATCTGCATCTTCTGAGTCCTCATCATTGTTATTTCCAGGGAACAAGAATAATCACTAGATAGGTCCATGAAATGCTCATTGTACATAGTACAAATATAATCTTTGGAAAGATAGTTTTACAGTCAAGTGGTCTGCTCTGAATGCATAGATTATGACTTATACAAAGGTTTCTATTTTGCCTGGATGACAGTTGAGTGTAAACAATGCATTCCTTTTACCCTTGTGACTGTAGTCCCATCCCAGCAGACTTCAAATCTTGCTGGAAATCACTTAATATGATTTTCAGAACCGGATTAGTTTTATTTTTCTTGTTAAACCAAAAAGAAAGACTCCTCCTGCTTCTTAGAAACAACAAAATTGATTCTGATTCAATCTAAACTGCAAAAGTATGCAGATTGAGAAAAAAACCCAACATGGAAAGTGTAGCTTAAGTCTTTTGGCAGCTGAGGAAACTTAGCTCACCAGCTACATCGCATGGCCATTTGCCTTACAGTACCTGACAAAACTTGTCTCTCTACAGAACCTAGAAAATGGTGGAGTCAAGCCAAGAACATCAAATGATATTGCACATACTGCACCAACAGCAGTGTGAAAAAAAAAAAAAATCACAATTAAGTGACAGAATAACAGAAGGAGGCAAAAAACTTAAAAGAATCAGAATTAAATTTGAACAAGAGCTCCAGCATTGCAGGAGAGATAAATTGGATTAAATGTGTTGGATTAAAGATGTGCTTCTTGAAGTTTAGTTACCTCACTTTCTTTGTTAGTGTATGATGAACAGAAGATTGGTGTTTTGATGTTTAGAGACATATGCTTCTCTGTTTCCAGGTGGGTTTTGTGCAAGAAGCCTCATTATAAGTTTACACTAGGTCTAAAAGGTGACTTGACACTGATCAGTAGTGGTATTTTTTCTTCCACTGCTGTTTTTTTTTTCCACAAAAAAAATGTTTCTCACTTGACAGATTACTCAAGAAATAGAAGATGACTTGCCCCTTCGTTAGTAAACAGAAGCCTTGTTTCTTTCACTCAGCATGCTCTCTACTGCCCCTGTTTCCCTTAACAGTATTTAAGTAACTGGTAATTTTGTTGCCCCTGTCCCTCTTACATCACAAGAGTCTTTCTGCTGTGGTCAGGTCTTTCCTGCCTCCTTTTGAAAAACAGCACCGTGACTTCATCGTATTGCATAATAAAGTTTAAATTAGTGCAGAGAAAGATTGTACAAAACAATGTTTGTTATTTCTGTAGTCAGCTCCATAACCTGAGGGTGAAAAGAAATGGACGTCGTTGATCTAAAAAGCAGTATACTTGCTAAATAATCTACATAGCTGCTTTTGAAAAAATGAAGCATCCTTACTTTAAAATTAATAGTTTTGGTATGTAGATTGGCTGCATAGAGCATTTCTTGAAGAAATTAATGTTCATTTTCTTGCAGCATAGTTCAAAGTATGTTGTGAACAGACCTATGTTTGCATACTTCATCTGAGTAGAAGGCTTTGGTTGTTTTTTAAAGTTGTAGTGAATGATAAATTGCACTTGTCTAACTCTTTCTTAAGTGCTTTCCTAAGCTGTCTAACAAGGCCCACTATAAACTCTCTACATTACAACCTGCTCTTAAGAAAGGGTAAACCTATTAAAAAAGTTTGAGTTACTTTCACATGGCTGCACCACAAGTCAGTCCACTTCTTGAATGCAATCTGAAATGCACTTCCAAGTATTATTATTGTTTTATTTTCAGGAATCCATTATATCTCAAATTTTACAAATACATTTTCCTTATTTTGGAACTAGATGTTTTCCAACTTATGTTGGAACTAGATGATCCTTGAGGTCCCTTCCAACCTTACCATTCTATGATTCTATGATTTTAAGGTTAAACTAATTTTCAGATTTATGCCCCTTACATAAAACTCCCAGAGTGACATTTGCACAAGTTAAGACCTTGCAATGGCTGTATTAGTGACTGATGATCTGAAATATTTTTTAAATCTCTCTTTTTTTTTCTTTTTTTTTTTTTTTTTTTTTTCCCCAGTTATAACACATGATCCTTGAAGTGTCATAGAAATAATTCTTCATTCAGTGCTTTGGAAGAATTTGTTCACTACTTCTCCTTTAGAATGAAAAGACTATTTGTATATAAGTATGTTTTTTTCTGCTCTCATGATGCTATCCTCTTTATTCATGACAAGAATGTCAATCATTTTTTTGTGCATTTTTGCAATAGAAGTGAAAAGCACCTACTACCAGAGCTTCATCTAAAAACAGTTCCACACCTACTACTTCAGCTTCTCCAATTTAGGTTAAGTTCTGGGTAACCCTCATGCACTAACTTTTCTCGTGGAAGGGTTAGTAAAAGAATTCATTCTAATCCTTGTGCAGGGCAGAACGATCTAATCTCGGGACTGGATCAGGCAATGCCGTGCTAGGCAATCTGTATCATGTTTCCTTTATTGCATTGTTTAACATGGTCTTTGACTAAAGCATAGGTATAGAACTTAGCATGAACCAGTGTCACTTTCAGTGTCATGAGCTTCTAAAGTTCATTGTACTTAGTGTTTTAGATGGTTGCTGTTTAAAACCATCTAAATTTTTGCTATTTTGGGGTTGGAGTGGCTGGAGAGCAGCCAAACAGAAAGGGATCTGGGGGTGCTGATTGACACCTGCCTAAACATGAGCCAGCAGTGTGCCAAGGTGGCCAAGAATGCAATGGCATCCTGGCCTGCATCAGCAATAGTGTGGCCAGCAGGAGCAGGGAGGTGATTCTCCCCCTGTACTCTGCACTGGTTAGGCCACACCTTGAGTCCTGTGTCCAGTTCTGGGCCCCTCAATTTAAGAAGGACATTGAGATGCTTGAGTGTGAAGGGCAACGAGGCTGGTGAGAGGCCTTGAGCACAGCCCTATGAAGACAGGCTGAGGGAGCTGGGATTGTTAAGCCTGGAGAAGAGGAGGCTCAGGGGAGACCTTCTTGCTGTCTACAACTACCTGAAGGGTGGTTGTTGCCAGGGGGAGGTTACCTTCTTCTCTCAGGCAACCAGCACCACAACAAGAGGACACAGTCTCAAGCTGTGCCAGGGGAAGTTTAGGCTGGAGGTGAGGAGAAAGTTCTTGAGTGAGAGAGTCATTGACTGCTGGAATGGGCTGCCCAGGGAGGTGGTGGAGTCGCCGTCCCTGGAGGTGTTCAAGGTGGGTTTGGACGTGGCACTTGGTGCCATGATCTAGTCTTGAGGTCTGTGGTGACGGCTTGGACTTGATGATCTTTGAGGTCTCTTCCAACCCTGCTGATACTGTGACACTGTGAAAACAAACAAACAAACAAACAAAAGCCAATTTAGTATGCACAAAGATTAGACATGAGATGAACCAAAGGATGCTAAACTCGACAATGTTCTGTCTAGGTAGGTATTATGGAATGATGCAATATCAGTTATGAATACTAATACAATTATTAAATAGTATTTAACAATTTTTAAAAATCCTTAACTTATTTACAGGGTCTTTTTTGCTTGGTTGTGCAGACAGATTACAGAATGTGTACAGTGTATAGGGCAGTACCAAACAATTTCAAACTATTTAGCAAAACTAGCAAAATGCAAAACTTTGAAGAGAATCCTGCAGTGCAATATGCTGCTTGCCCTCTAGGGGGACTCGAGAGGCTCCTTTCTGCTAAGGCAGAAGGCACAACTGCAGAGTAAGCAGAGAACTTACTACAAACAGCCTTTATAGAAATTTACTCACAAATTAATATCTCTGAATTTCTGGGTCTGCATTATAGTCCATACAGTACCCAAAACACTTGGAGGGCTTCTGTCAGTGGTATGCTAACCATTGAAAGCTTTTAGAGTTTCCCCAGGACTCTCACAGGATTCAGGCCTTGCACAGTCCTCGGACCTTGGGCAGATGGTGTCCTCCCAGGGCTCTGGGCTCGGCATGGAGCTTCACAAGTGTGCAGGCAGACACGATGTCCTGTGGCTTGGCAGTAACCTGCCCTCTCTCACAACACAAACTGCAGTGAGGTCTGTGTAAGCGAGCTCTACTCCTAGGAGCAGTTTAATCGCTTTCGATAGCTGTAACTGCTAGTGGCAGTAATGCAGCTTGCTCGGGGGCACTTGGCTGTCCTGGTCTTACCTCTTCTGCATGGTCTAGGCTGTTGTTGCCTACTGCTGGGGTTGTTCATGCTAAGACTGGCCTTGAAGCAGCAAGGCTGGGTATAGCAAGGCAAGGCTTGGTAAGGCAAGGCAAGATGAGGCATGGTATAGCAAAGTCAGGCAAGGTGTTTATAACTTCTGGCCTACTTTTATCAGCTGCCCGAGTCTTAATTGCTCCAATGGACAACTGAGATTAACCAATCAGAATGACTCTTTGCCAGAACTAAACATATTAGGTGAAACCATGGGCTTGCTTTACCCGAATTTGGGAAAACACAGGCCTTGCATGAGGCAGGCACAAGACAAGTGTATGTATCTTGTTTACCACAGGACATAAACAGGAGCAAAACAAGTCTGGGCAAGCCAGGGGCTTAGACTCAGTGGCTCTAGGTTCTTGGCCCTTTTTCCTATGTCTCTCCCCACTCCAGAAAGGTGAAGGGGGAGTGGGACACCATGCTTGAACTCAAAGCGGGCCTGTTTTGGCCTACCACCACAGTAAGGGAGAGAAAACAGAAGAAAGAATGTAAATATTCAGGCAAAAGCCTCCCAGTCTCTGATTTTTTCTCTTAAAAAAACTCAAAAAACCTTTCAATTGCCTTTCTAGAAATAGACTTTGCACCTATTGGTCATCCCATGTTGTGCATACAGAGTGTGTCAAGATCAGGAGTGTTCCCTGTGCGATGGAGAGTTGAAAGCTAATGGTGATCCTTGGACTAGCAGGACAGAAGACTTCACTGGCCAGGGCCCATCTTTCAATACTCACATCAGCCGAGCACAAGCACTGCAAATCTGGAGATGGTAATCACATCCTAGCAAGAGTTTGTATCATGAAACAGTATTATGGCCATGAGGCAGACTGAAGATGAAACCAGGAATTCAATCCATAAATCAGAGTTTAGGTTAGGTTCAGTGATCACTCAGTAGGTTCACAGCAATAAGGCTTGGCTGAGGTCAAGTCAGAAAGCTGGTAAGTGAATTAGGGACTAGACCAAGGTCTTTTGTGGCCAGATATAGCCATAGATACTCCTCTACCATAGGCCAGGCAAAGAGTGAAGATCCAGGGATGAGTCTGAATAGAGCTCTTGGACCCAAGGGTTTGGGAACAAACACAGGTGAGGCCCTGCATCTAGGGCCCTGATAGGCTGGAGCTATTCTGTACTGTCCTCAAGAATATGTAAAGGAAACTGCTTTGCATTATTCCTTTTGTTATCCTGAGTGCTCCTTCTTTCACGATGGATCCACCAATATATGAAAATAACACAGATAAGACATTCTCCAAAGCCAAATAACAGCTTCATTTTAGAGATTTTTGTGGTGTATTTTCATTAAAGCCTCTTTTGCCATGCTGCTAACATGTTCCTTAAACATCACACCTAGAAAAAACAGATATAGTAAAAGTAGAGTTGCTGTCAACTTGCAGTGAGCTTAGTGGGAGGAAGGAGAGGAAGAGTTTTGACTCGTATCTGATGACATCCTGGCAAGGCTGAAGAGTGTTT
Organism: Eubucco bourcierii; assembly: GCA_013396675.1. Lineage (NCBI taxonomy): Eukaryota > Metazoa > Chordata > Aves > Piciformes > Ramphastidae > Eubucco > Eubucco bourcierii. The sequence continues at coordinate 573,764 of VWZE01009409.1, forward strand.
TATGCTATAAAGCTAAGATATTAACTGTGTCCTTGAGCTGCTGGTAAAATGCCTTATAGAGGGAATGGGAGAAATTTCCTGTTTCTCTTGATAAGAGGCTTCAAGTTGCCTCAAGAGCGGTTGAAGTGGAAAGCCTGGACTTACTGGTGTATAAATGCTCTTCATGAATCAAACCATCAAAGCCTTCTGTAAAGAGGTTCACATTTCTGTAGATGTAAGCCAAGCAGTTTTATGGATGTTTTGTGTTTGAAGCTCTATTTGAAAGCACATGTGACATTTTCATAGCTTTGCTGGTGACCTGTTTATCCTTCTGAGGTAATAGCTATACAATGAGTTTGAAATAATGTTGGTGTTTGAATCATACATAGATACAGATCGAGATCTGGACAGGCTGGAGAGATGAGTGAAGGCAAATCTTGTGAAGTTCAATAAGGACAACTGCAGGGTCCTCCAGATGGGGAGGAATAACAGGCACCAGTACAGGCTGGGGACTGCCCTACACCCTCAGCAAGTTTGCAGATGACACCAAGCTGTGTGGCACAGTTGACTTGCTAGAGGGTAGGGATCCAACCAGAGGGACCTTGTCAATAGTTCCTCCCCAGCCTTCCTGTAGGCCTCCTTCAGATACTGGAAGGCTACTATCAGGTCTCCTGGAAGCCTTCTGTTCTCCAGGCTGCAGAGCCCCAACTCTCTCAGCCTGTCCTCATAGCAGAGCTGCTCCAGCTCTCTGAGCATCCTCGTGGCCCTCCTCTGGACCAGCTTCAACACTTCCATGTCGTTCCTGTACTGAGGGCTCCAGAACTGCACACAGTACTCCAGGTGGGGTCCGACAAGAGCAGAGTAAAGGGGCAGAAACCCCTCCCTTGCCCTGCTGGCCACACTGCTCTTGATGCAGCCCAGGACTCGGTTGCTGTCTGGGCTGTGCACACACTGCAGTGCTTGTAGGGACAGCACATAACAGCTGCCTTCTCTCGCTTTGGGTACCTTAAGAACCATGCCAGCTGCCTCATTAAAGCATTTCACAAGGAGCTGAAAAACTGCTGTCCAGAAATAGTGCTGTAATTAGCCTGTTACCCTGCAGGGTCAGCAATGACTAACTGTCTGAAGCTTCTTCCCTGGAAAATACTTTTCCATTTACATCAAAAATCCTGCACTATAACGGTAGCACTCATGGTGATTTCCGTCCTCCTGACTTGACTCTACCAGTTTCCAGAACTCCCACAATTTAATGGAAAAGGAATGGAAAAAACTGCAGTGTAAAATTGGAAGTTAACATGCTGGGCATCCTTCCTGATCCTGTGAATCCTATGCAATGCAAAGAAGTGTGCAGGGCATTGACAGAGCTTGTTGGGAAGTTAAGAATTTCTGGGTTTGATTTTAAAATTTTTTTTCTTCATTGTAGTGTTAAGAGAATAACTGACATTTAGAACTGACACCTGCCTGTTGTGTGCCTTCTGTGTAAATGATAACATCTTTAAGAAGGTACATCTCTGCATGTTATGAAAGAATGCAACCTGTAAATGGTTTGTGTTTTAAAGGATGGCTTTTCATTGAAAAAAAAAAAACCAAAGGATTATTTACTTTTTGACGAGACATTTTTTCCAGTGATGATCCCTTCAATTGCTGTCACTGTGAAGACACTGGAATTTGCATTAACAGTACCTTACCACATTCACAAGTCATGTTTATCAACAATACAGCCTATGAAAGAAGAAAAGCCAACACAATCACAGTAGGTAATCTAGTTCAGAATGACAAACTGAAAAAGTTTGGCTCGGAATAATGATTGCTTCTCGCAGAATAAACCTCTGCTTAATTTTAGATGTTTCATGTTTTTATCTTTGGGCATATGTGATGGTTTGGGAGTTACCTGTCCCCCCATTCTATGAAAATCACCTAGGCTAGACTCATCCAACTGGAAGTTAAGGAATGAAGCTTTATATCCACAGCTTAGCACAACATACAAGCAGACATTTATAATATATTACAAAATATTTACAGCTATATATAGAAATAGACAATTAAAGGTAATACAGAAACACAACAGCCCTCCCAGAAATCAGAGTCCCCAGGAGGGGCTCCCAACCACCCTTCCACCTTCTTTCCACCCCTGTACCTTACCCCAGGGTCTGCCTTGTGTGCAAGGTGAGTTTGGAGGATCAGCAAGGGGGGTAGAAGCAGAGTGGTTAGTTGGGTTACAGAGCCGCAAAAGCCCTGGGAGAGAGACACACTGACTCCGACGGAGAGAGACCCTCTCTGTGTTACCTGTGTTTGTATCCTTGTTTTTATACATCTCAGCAAGCCTATGAGTGAAGTAGAGATCACCATTGTTTGCTTTTCACAGCCTATAATCTATTTTTTTTTAAATTAAAATAGTCCAATTAGCCTCAAACCAGCACGGCATAGAGAAACAGATTTTTGATATGCCAAACTTTAATACACTGAACAAAATGTGGGATCCATGGTAGCTGACTCACATATTTATGATGCATTGGACTGATTTTTTTCCTCTGCTTGTCACTTGAATCCAGCTGATCATCCCTTAGCTGACAGTATGAATTATCTACTTAATACTATCTGCTTGATAGTCTCAATGGTCTGTTTTGTCTTCTTGTCAACATTTTTACATTAAAAAAAGGTAACTTCAATTTTGAGGTTGCTTTAACTACGTAGGCTGATAGTACAGGTTAAGCTGGAAACTAGCAGCTGCCATTTTGTAAAGAAAACCAAACATTTGATAAACTGATTTCAGTAACAGTGCAGTAATTATGAAGCTGTGTTCTGCAGGCTCAGGACAGGGTGAGGAACACTTAAATTCTTGAATAGCTGTTTTGTAATCTGCAACTATTCAAATCTGTGTAGCCTTTACCTGAGCTATGCAGCAACACCTGTCCTACATACCTGTACCCTGTATATTGCTTGCAAGTACTTAGCTGTGCCTGCTCAGCAAGAGCACAGCTGACCAGAGCAGGAACCTTTAATTAGCTCTGATTTGAGATTTCTCTAATTAAGCATTCATGGAGCAAATGGATACCACTTGAATTCCTCTCCACCTGTTAACTTGGTGTGTCTGTCCGTACAGAGTTGACTGATTGATTGAAATGTGCTCTGGTTAGGTGAGAGATAATTGAGCTGAGGAAGCAGCTGTTTACTCCTGCTGACAGGGAGGTTTGTTAGTCAAAGTCATAATGAGCTCCACTGAAGGAAGAGAATGGCAGTAACTCACAATTCCTTGTGCTTCGCTTTCCTGTCTATAAGTCATCTGAACACACAGTCTATGTGTAAATCAAAACAGGTTCCTGTTTGTCTTAGAGTCACATTTCAGATGGCCTTTAATGTTAGGGTGCTTTTCAGCAACACTTAGAGGAATAATGATGTTAATCACCTTTGGTTTTTTTCCAGGGGACTGCAAACTACTTGGATAAAAGTTTGGGTTTTTTCCTTTTTATTTGTTTGTTTGTTAGTTTTTTATGAAACTAATATATGCTAGGGCCCTGTTTCTTGATATGGTGGCCCTATCTTTTGTTTTTGATAGTGATATTCAGTTTGGATTCACCTTGCCAGGCTGGTGTAACAAAAGGGAAACAGTAGTATTTGTGATTAAAACCAGAAGTCTCAGCTTACCTACTTCAGCATGCTTGCCACTTCTCTGTACTTATTTCTAGCCTAAAAGTGAATGTTAGGGGTTTGTGAAATCCCTGCAAGCAGCCTTTAGTAAGATCTGAACCTGTACAGACCCTTCCTTTGCCTAGGGAGAGCAGCCAAGGCCTTAGCTATGACTTTAGTGCAATTACAAATGCAAAACACAAGTTTAATCATAGAATCATAGAATGGTAAGGTTGGAAGGGACCTCAAGGATCATCTAGTTCCAAACCCCTGCCATAGGCAGGGACACCTCCCACTAGTACAGGTCACTCAAGGTCTCATCCAATCTGGCCTTGAACACCTCCAGGGAGGGAGCAGCCACAACTTCCCTGGGCAACCTGTACCAGTGTCTCACCATCTTCACTGGAAAGAATTTCCTCCTAACATCCAGTCTAAATCTCCCCTCTGCCAGTTTAAACCCATTGCCCCTTGTCCTGGCATTGCAGGACCTTGTAAATAATCCCTCCCCAGCCTTCCTGTAGGCCCCCTTCAGATACTGGAAGGCTACTATCAGGTCTCCTCGAAGCCTTCTCTTCTCCAGGCTGCAGAGCCCCAACTCTCTCAGCCTGTCCTCATAGGAGAGCTGCTCCAGCCCTCTGAACATCTTCGTGGCCTCCTCTGGACCTGCTCCAACACTTCCATGTCCTTCCTGTGCTGAGGGCTCCAGAACTGCACACAGGACTCCAGGTGAGGTCTGACAAGAGCAGAGTAAAGTGGCAGAATCCCCTTCCTTGCCCTGCTGGCCATGCTGCTCTTGATGCAGCCCAGGACTCGGTTGCTGTCTGGGCTGCATGTGCACACTGCAGGCTCATGTTGAGCTTCTCATCAACCCAGAACCCAAGGTCTTTTTCCTCAGGGCTGCTCTCCAACCATTCACCATCTAGCCTAGATTTGTGCTTGGGATTGTGCCTACCCAGGTGCAGGACCTTACACTTGTCCTTGTTGAATTTCATGAGGTTGGCTTGGGCCCACCTCTCCAGCCTGTCCAGGTATGTGCAGGTATCATGCAACTGTAATTCTTTCCCTGTCATGCTAGCTGCAGCAACTGAGCTGAGGAGAATCCCTAGGCAAGCTATGTGTTGAACATTTTCAAGAACTGCTACCTCTATGCAAAAGAAACTCTGATAATTTTGGTATCTAGGCTGAAACTGTAACATTCAACAAAAATTGCTAAGGGTGGATTTCAACCTTCAAGTTGTGCTGTTGGCCAGGGCAGTGGAGTAACTTTGTCAGCTCACAGCATGTGGGCAGAGCCATTCAGAGAGGGTTTTCTCACCTGCCTAGCAGATTTGAGGATGTATGCTGAGAAATCAGATTGCTGGTATTTTAAGTTCAGTGACTTACACCCTGAAGAGGAACTGTACTTAGAAATATGACCCAGCACCTCCTTACTCTTCACTTTTTCAAGAACCTGTTACAAATCTAATATTCCCTTAACTACAGGGTGTGGGGAGGAGGGTGGGTGGATACCACCTCAAAAACCCCAATAGAAATAGCTATGTGAGTGTCATTTCTGAAGAGAGAAGGAAAAAACAGACAGTTGCACTTTGCTGACCCTTCATTCTCTTCCCCCACGCTCTCCTCCCACAACAGCTTAGATTGTTAAGATACTGTATAATTAAAACTTGGTCCAAGTCACACTAATTCTGTTTACTGGCCACAGTGAAGGATATAAATACCTAATTATTTCCTTACACAGAGGCTACTTCCTGCTGGTGGTTTGCAGTTGCAAAGGACTCAATCCCTCAGTGAGCTCCCTGTACAGCTGCTCATCCTGTGTGAAGAAGCCTCACTCCAAAGTGGTCCCCTGCCATGGCATATTTATTTTCACAGATTCCTCCTCTTGTTTTTTTTTTTCAAAGGGCATGATGTCACTTTCTATAAACAAGTTGCATAGAAAGGCTATTGTCAATGCACATAATGCCTGGCATTGCATTTACAGAATTAAATGAGAAGGGGAAGCAGAGCCTATTTTCTGAGGTTTCCCCAAGGAACTGCTGTTGTAATGGGCAGCTGAAGCCACAGCACTGAAAGATCTACAGACAAATAGGTCCTAAGCATAAATCCACTGCAAACACGGCAATGGTTAATCGATGGCAGTATAGTTAATACAAAGTGTTCATTCCTCAACGTGGAATGCAACATTTCCTTCAGTAATCTTGGGACTATGCAGAAATTGAAATGTTCAGGGAATCATAGAATGGTAAGGTTGGAAGGGACCTCAAGGATCATCTAGTTCCAACCCCCTACCATAGGCAGGGACACCTCCCACTAGTACAGGTCACTCAAGGCCTCATCCAACCTGGCCTTGAACATCTCCAGGGAGGGAGCAGACACAACCTCCCTGGGCAACCTGTGCCAGTGCCTCACCACC
>VWZE01009409.1:596358-613841 GCA_013396675.1 Eubucco bourcierii
GAGGTGGAGGTGTGAAAGATGGGGAAAAGGAAGGAGATGGGGAGGAAGGCAGGGAAAAATAGGAGATGGAGAGGAAAGGAGGGAGATGGAGAGAAGTTATGAGCAAAACTCTTACTCTTTTCTAGGATATCACCATAGATGAGTGGCTCTCAAGTGTGCTGATATATGAGGCACAGGAGACAAAAGGAATTAGAGATTTGTGTACAGTTGTGATCCCACTGGGATTGCAGAGACATAGGAAATAGCTCACACAACTAGAGCGCTGCAGTGTATGAATACAGGCTCACTAGGAAGAAGATAGCAAGAAGAGATAGTTGCACTTTACATGAAAGATCAGCTAGAAAGCATGAAGCTCTGCCCTGGGACTGGTGGTGAATCAGCAGTTTAGGATTAGAGAGCAGCAGAGCATGGGTGGTGTTGTACATCTGCTACAGACTGAGATTGGAAAAAAAGAACCCAATGAGGCCTCCTTCAGAGAACTGGAAGAGCATCACATTTGCAGGCACTGGTTCTTATAGGGGGTTCTAAACATCTTGACAAATACTAGAGAGAGAACACTTTAGTTCCTGGGAAGGTCATGGAGCAAATAATCTTGGCAATTACATCCCAAAGCAGGAAAGATAAAGTGGTGAAATGGACTGACAGGGGCATAATGGGGTTCAACGTGGTGTCNTTGGCTGTGGAGCAGGTGGGAGTCAGGTAGCTACTGGTTTGGGTTCTCCATTCTATGCTGGTTTTTCCCATATTTCACTGTGCTGCTTCTGCAAATAGGCTAAGATGAGGTAATCATGCATTGTATTATTAGATTAATTAGATTATTAGGCAAGGTAAATAAGCATTGTGATTATGGTATTTTATGTTATATTAAAGTCTTGCCTTATCACTTTGTCCCAGCCCACGAAAGAGAGAGGTGGGAGGGGGCAGGGGAGTTGAGTATGTTTGTTTGTTTGTGACATGTAGGGAAATGCCCTGAATACATTTGAAGCATACTTTTGGACCTTCTACCACAGAGATAAGAAGAGCATTCAGTTAAGGTTTGAAGCTTGTTAAGAGAGTTTAATATAGGCTTTTAAAATTTTTTTTTCTTTTCTTCTTTTTCTTTCCCTATGCTGTGCTCACTATATTGGGGGATTTGCTTTCTGCTGATGGCTGGTGCTGGCATTCTCACGGTGACAAGCTTTATCTCATGGAATGGTTTTCAGGTCTGGTGTTCCATGTTTTACACCAGCAGGCCAGATTTTGTTTGGATGATACGGGACTTTCTCAAGGATATCACTGAGACATCTGTCCCAATGCTGAATAATGGTGAGTGCCAGGGTGTGTGGGAATGTCTGAGTAAATTCTTAGGGTAGTAGAGTTCCCTTGTACTCTATTCTGGTGAGGCCACACTTCAAGTATTATGTTCAGTTTTGGGCACCTCATTACAAGAGGGATGTTGAGGTGCTGGAGTGGGTGCAGACGAGGACAATGAAGGTGGGGAAGTGCAGGGATCTTTACTTCAGCTTCTCATGCAGGGATGGGAATGACAGGAGATATCAATGTGATACTAAGTCAATCTGTTTGTTACAGATAGAGCTCTTTTACAGGGTTGCAGCTCTCAAGCTATTACATATGATTAGTTATACTGATTGGCTGACTTAGTGCTCATATTATTTGTGTAAACATTCCATTATCTGAGCCTACTTTCTCAAAGTTGTTTCTCTCTATGTGGGAACTGAGGAAGGAGTCAGTGGGAACCAAGGAAGGGAGTCAGCTAAACTGAGCGCATCCCTGTGTAGCCTTGAGGCAGGAAGATTAAAGTTAGAAACATAGTATACTGGCATGCTCACCTTGTGTTACCTTTGCACAGAGGCACAGTAAATTTAGAACAAAGAACCGAAAGTAGTCTGTGCCAAGACAGCTCACTTTCTCATCTCACATATCCGTCAGTTTTCTTCTAAAGTCATCCAGGCCCCAGCAGGGAAGGGCCTGGAGAATAAATCTTACGAGGAGCAGCTGAAGGTGTTTGAGTATGAGGAGGCTGAGCAGAGACCTCATCACTGTCTACAGCTCTCTGAAAGGATGTTGTGGAGAGGCTGCTGCTAGTCTCTTCTCACAGGTAAATAGCGACGTAACAAGAAGGAATGGCCTCAGGTTGTGACTTGGCAGGTTTAGACTGCGCATTAGGAAAAAAAATTTCGTTGAAAGAGTGGTCAGGCATTGGAATGGGCTGCCCAGGGAGGTGGTTGAATCACCAACCCTGAATGTCTTTAAAAGGCCATTTGGAGAGGCAGTGGCACCAGGATCAGCTCCGGTGCCTAACACGATTGCTTTCAGGCGAACAGGACCTTCCCATCGCGGAGGCACCTGGAGAAAGGGGAAGAGGGGCAGCGGGGGCAGCTCCCTCACGTGGCTCTGCGAAGAGACTGAGACTGACACAGCTGAGGGCCGTGGTCGTAGTTACGCGCGAGATACAAACGTGAGCGAGCCAGCAGCATGGCGCTGTTCGGAGAGGCGGCAACCGTGTAGTGTAGCGCAATGGGAAAATTATTAAAAAACAAACAAAACCCACCAAAACCCCACAACCACCATGTTAAAACAACAACCAAGCCACTAAAGTATTAGCTGTGGTTGTAACCTGGGCAAATATGGTGACTAAGAAAGCTGTGGGCACCCAGACTGGTGCCTCACAAAAATATGTGGGTCTCCAGACCTCGGGCTGCAGAGAATGCCTCAGCCTAGCATTTGAAATGGAGGGCAGTGGGTATGAAACCTGAGTGAGGTGTGAGCAGGTGAGTGATCTGCTCAGTGTGGTGGCTGGGCTGAAGGAGGAAGTTCAAAGACTAAGGTCTATATGGGACTGTGAAAAGGAAATTGACTGCTGGAGCCAGGCTATACCAACCCTGGGGGAGGGGCAGCAGGTCAGGGTAGTACAGGATTCCATTTCCCCTTGCTTCACAGATAAAACGGGTAAAGGAGGAAACCCAGGAGATGAGGGGGAGTGGAGGCAGATCCCCCCCAACAGAAGCAGGAGGGCCCCTCCCGATTGTCTTAGTCTTACTGGCTGCACTTGCACATCAGATATGGGGCACTAAAAATTGAGGATGGGACAGAGGCAGATGGAGTAGAAAGCCCATCTGCTCAGTCAACCAGTGCAGGTCAGCCAGTGATAAGAATTAAGACCAGTTCAACAAAGAAGAAAAGGAGAGTGATAGTTATAGGGGATGCACTTCTACAAGGAACAGAGGGGCAAATATGTCAGGCAAACCCCTCTCATAGGGAGGTGTGCTGCCTACCTGGAGCCTGGGTTAGGGACATTGCTAGGAAAATTTCTAGCCTGGTGCACTCTTCGGACTACTACCTGTTATTAATCTTCCATATAGAGGGAGAAGAAATAATGACTAGTAGTCCCAGAACAATCAGAAAAGACTTCAGGACCTTGGGACGAATGATATGAGATTCAGGGGCACAAGTTATCTTCGCTTCCATTATTCCAATCTATGGCAGAGACATTGCATTAGGCAGCCAAATAGAGTCTTTTAATACATGGCTTTGTGGATGGTGTGGTCTATACAGCACCAGGGTTGTTGAGCCCAAACAGGAGACACCTCTCTCGAAGGGGGAAGAGGGTCTTTGCAGAGGAGATTGCAGGACTAGTTGATAGGGCTTTAAACAGGATGTGAAGGGGGAGGGGGACAAATTCATCAGGCTTCCATGTGGCAAGGTATGGGAGGACACAATAGCTTGGGAGCAGTGGGAGATTAGTAAAGGCTCTCAACCTGCTGCCCAGAAGCATGCCGGGGACAAAATAATGCAGTTGAAGTCTTGCAGAGAGGAGCCAGATCCCCTTCAGGTAATTGCCCTTCAGGACAGCAGGGAAGCATCATATGATAGTGATAATGTGAGGGGTAGAGGCAGGCCAATACCTACAGAGTTGTCTGAGCATGGACAGGTGGGACCTCACCCTAGGGTTGAAGCATGGACTAAGAAAAGAACGCCCAAAGAACAGGAAAAGGGAAAATCAGTCAGTAAGTCAGTTCCAAAAGAGGCACAACTGAAATGCCTCTACACTAATGCAAGGAGCATGGGGAACAAACAGGAAGAATTGCAAGTCTCCAGGGTTATGATGTCACTGGCATCACTGAGACATGGTGAGATGGATCTCATGATTGGAGTGCGGGGATAGATGGTTATAGACTCTTCAGGAAGGACAGGCAGGGGACAAGGGGAGGGGGTGTTGCCCTCTACATCAAAGATAGACTAGAGGCCATGGAGCTCCACCTGGGGATGTGCAGCCCAAAAACAGAGAGCTTATGGGTAAAGGTTAAAGGGAAGTCACAGGAAGGTGATTTCATAGTAGGAGTCTGCTACAGACCTGCTGATCAGGAAAGTGAAGTGGATGAGGCTCTCTACAAACAATTAGGAGAAGCTTCATGCTCACAGGCCCTGGTCCTCATGGAGGACTTCAACCACCCTGACATCTGTTGGAAGGACAACACAGCAGAGCACCAGCAATCTAAGAGGTTCCTGAAATGCATTGATGATAACTTCTTCCTGCAAATGGTAGAGGAGCCCACAAGAAAAGGTGCTATGCTGGACCTAGTCCTCACCAACAAGGAAGGGCTGGTGAATGAAGCGAAGCTCAAGGGTTGCCTTGACTGCAGTGACCATGAAATGGTAGAGTTTAGGATCCTCAAGGAGGGCGCATAGCAAAATCACAGCTCTGGACTTACTTTAAATATTGCAACTTACTTGTTCAGCCTAAATGGCCTAGCATGCCCTTCCCAAATTAAAATGAAATAAAACACTGCTGAGTTTGCTGTCAGGGGACGATTGGAGCCTGTCTGCTCATTGGAGGTGCTTGTGGTGTGCAGCAGGAATCCAGGCAGTGGTACAACATCCTGGCATTGTTCATCCTCTCCCATGTAACCTCAGTTACTATTTACACTTACTTGAACCACCACATGAGTGTCACTGAGGTCCATCTTTTGTAAGAGCTGGGCACTTCAGCAGCTAGTCCAGTAATTTAGCCCAAGTGAGGCGGGAACAGGCTTCAACTACAGCCGTGCTTGTGTAACCTTGGCATGAGGGCACTTGTGGCTTGGGCTTCTTGCATGCCTTCAGAGGGGATGCTTACTTAAACGTGTCCTAAGGGAGTCTCTTAGTGCTCAAGATTAACCGAAGAGGTAGGAACTAAACTGTTACTCCTCAGAATGATCCCTTTTTTTTTGGGACAAAATAAAAAAGAGCTCAAAGCCTCATATATTTTTCTTGTTGTTGTTTTGTTTTAAATACTGCACTAATCCTTCTGTGTTTTACCTTAAGTCCTAGCCTTTTTCTTCCTTTCTTTAATCCTCTGCATATGGGGGCCCAGACTTTGGCCAGTTTGTTGAAAAATACTTCTTTCAATTTGGTGATACTTCAGCAATTGTTATGTTATTCTGTATGCCTGATACTGATATTTCTGTCCCTTGTTATCTCCATCAGGCACTGGAGTAGCTTAAAGTCAAAATGTGAAAAAGTCCAATAGTCTGGTACTGAAGTTAATATTGTAGTTTTAGTCTGCAGGTAGCTTCCCTCTTCCTTCAGTCTTGCTGTATATATTGGAAAGTAACCAAGAGAAGTTCGTTTGTGTACTTTTTAAAAAGTTGTTTATCATTTACCACTAATAAGACTTAGGAAACAATGTACTCATCTCTACTGCTTGGCAGTGGTACTGACATGGCTTACATAATGCAGTAATTGACTGAAAAACATTTTGGTTAACAAACAGATAGAATAACCAAGACTACTCATTTCTTGTTTTTTTCCAGAATTTTATTTGGCAAGCATGATAGGTGTCTGTGGGAGGAAAGAAAAGGAGTTAAATTTGGGAAAATACAGGATGAAGCTTGAAAGGGTGTGCTCTCAGAGATGTGTGCACATGTGTCACACTTGCAAATTGGGTAATTGCATATTTAGTTTCCTGTCTGTATACATGTGTGGGAGCAAATGTACGGTTTGTCTGCAATAAGGGAGATGCATGCACCAGAGGCATCATCATTTTCAGCCTGTTTTGAACCCAGTGCACTGGATGAACTGACTCTATGGTGTAAGCAACTGTGGTGACTCAGATATTCAGTCTCAGTTTTACGTCTGTCTAGTGAATCCTGGTAATAATTGTAAAGTTAAATATATCTTGGAGTATATCCATTAAGCAAGAATACACTGGTGTCTCTTGAAGGCCTGTTGTTCTCAAGCCCCAGGAGAGCTTGGATAGCAGAAGCCTTACTCCACTGTGAGCTATAAGTATGTTCTTGGTACTGCTTGTGTCCTTATTATGGAAAAATACCCCTACTGCTGTATTTTTTCTTGTAGATGCTGTCACTTGGATAGCTTGGTATATAAAGTTGGAAGTGTAGGAGCTGAATGGAGGAAGAAAGAGAGGAAACATACAGGTCAGCATTCAGTGACACTGAGGAGTGGCAGAAAGCTTGTAAACAGTTTGTACTGATGGTTAACAAAAAGAATAAATTTAATGCTGGTTGTCATGTTTCTATTCTGTATCCCCAACCTCCCACCTGGTGATACTCATCTTCTGTTTGGAGTCCTTCTGGTTATAATTATGGAAAACAGGTTATTTCTGATACACCAATAACTGTGCTTACTCGCTGGCCCTAAAAAACAACTCCCTGCAATTATGATTGTGGTGACTGCACATACTGAGTGATAGAGTCAGTGCTGAACGTTTTGTTGTCATAACCAACCTTTTAGAGTGTAAAATTTAAAAAAAAAGCACGATGCTTGCTTTGCAGTTTATGCTCCAGATACTTCGAAACACATAATACAAGTTAAAAACTCATTTCTGCCATGAAAATGGAAGATATGGGTACTTGGTGGAATAACACTGGGATTTTTTTGTTTGTTTCTTGTGTACATATTTTATTCTTGGGAGGCATGGAGGACTGAAGTTGGCATCTTATTTCTTGTATCTACTGGGCTTTGAAATGAACTGGAGAGTCAATATATTGTCAGAAAAGCAGATACAACTGGATGTGAGTTAAATGTCTCTTGCTTTTTACTAGGGAGTTGAAATAGGATGTGCTATCCACAGAACTTACTTGGCCACCTAGGCATCCATTGTCTTTTTCCTATCTAAAATGAAAGCTTAGAAATTTGCATTTTTATTCTAAGATGCAAGCATCCTTCCTCATTAGTTAGGGAATTAATGAAACTCAAAGTCCATGCTCTAATATTTTCTGGAGGCTGTGAAATCTTTGAAAATCTAGAGAACATGCAAAGCTGCAGTTGTGCTATGACTGACTTTCTGGGGGAGAGTTTCTGAGCTTCTAGGGAGGTTTTGGCAAAACACTAGTCTTACTCTAATACAGTTAAATATTATTATCCTTTTTACAGAAGCTCTTGAGGGATCAGTGTTGGGTACTGGAATGGTGTGCAAGTAATGTAATTGTCACTAGTGCAAGTATGCCTATTGTCATCTGCTATACACTTACTAGGTTTGGTATGGGCCCTAGGAGATTTTGACTTTGGGCTGAGTCTCTGTTCAGACCTGCCTAGGACTCTGCAACTCTCAAGGGCTTAGACCCTGCTCTTGGAGATTTAAAAGCACACTGGGAAAGCTTCAGTCTTGCAAACTGATGTTGAATTTCCCATAGGAAGTGATAGCTGCAAACAGGGGAGGTTGGTGCTTTGTGCCTTTTTGTTTCTTTCTCTAAATAACATCATCCTCTTTGAGAAAGAACTGATCATGCCCAAAGCCTGCCTTAGTTTTTCCACTGTTGTTCTAAGTTATGTTCAATTCAGAGTCATGCCCCTTCAGTCAGACAAGAAGGTTCCTTCTTTAGAAGAGCATGAATATACTGTCCTTTATAAGGTGCTCTTATAGCAGCCAAAACTGAAGGAAGGTGACTGCAAGAAATGTCTGCTAGTCCTTCCTGGTTTCTCTTCACTACTATCTTGAACTTCTCTCCCACTGCTGTGAAAATGTCACTACTTTGGTAGCAGCCTGATGGCTAAATTCAACTGGTCTAGTTCCTTAAAGTCTTAAAGCCTTGAAGTCATCTTAACAGTGTGAATTGTTCTCCCTTTAAACAAAAAGCTGCCTGTGTTATTATCCTTGGTCTTGCTGAGGCACAATGAGACCATTGTGATGGATCATGAAAAGTTACCTGAATTAATCAGCCTACATTGACTGTTTGCTGTGCTCAAACTATCCCTGCACAGGTTTAAGTGTGTTGCTCCGTGGTGATGCACTATATTAAATTTTGGGTGGGAAACAGGTCTTTCTGGGCTAAAGAAATTATCTTCTGGCTAGGTAACTATGCCTTTCAGCTGAGCAAGAGAAAGGTGATAAGAAGATGAAACAGGCATGCCTCTGCACTGAAGCACTCATTGTGGGAATAAAAGCCAACATGCAAATCTTGGGCAAAGCAGCCAGTCCTAGGCACACTCAGAGTTGAACTGTCACAATTTAAATTCCTTTAGGATTTGCTTATTTCAGATGCTGGAGATGTAAACCTCTTCTACACAGGTCCTGTGAGTTTTGAGAAGGTTAGATCCTGTAACTTCTGAAGACTGCAGCGGTTCAGTGACACACAATGATTCCTGTGATGCATGATGCTGCATCTTTACCTGGCTTGTTCCCAGGAGCTAAAACCTGCTGTGTCAGTGGCTCAAAACTTTAATGTAGCTGTGCTCTAGACTGGGTGTTAGCGGTCGGTATTGCAAGTCCTCAGGCTTAAATTAAATAATGTGATGCTGCTTTTTTGGTCTTCTCTTTAAATTCACTATAATGTGATGGTTATGAAGTATTAAGTGAATATAAGTATTATGAAGTGAGTTTGCTTGTAGTGAATATAAGTATTATGAAGTGAGTTTGCTTGTAGTTTTACTCATACATATATGGCTTGAATATGTGTGTGTATATATAAATATACTGAAGGGTAAATGTGTGCCTTTTCTCTTTGTGCACTGAAGACACATACATGCGCAATTTGATATGTTTGGATCAAAGTTAGCCTCTTTCTACTGTCTTAATAGTTTTACTCTGGATAGTACTGGTGGTATGAGATGGCAAAGTGAGGAGAGAAGCCTGTCACTTGTCTATGGAAACTTAGCTCCAAGAAGCTTGAATTGAAGCTGAGATTGGACATTTCCTTAGCCAAGTGAGATTTTTCATTTCATCTTTCCTCCCTCTGCCTTAGCTGCAGTGGCCTGAGTTGGAGTGAGCTCTGTGCTGACCAATGCCTTCTGTGATGTGCTGCTCTGCTCCTTTTTTCCCCTCTGAGTTAAAACGCAGCCTTGCCTTGGCATATGACTGTTACTCAGACAAGTCTATATCATGTCTTTAATATTTTAATTCCCTAAAGTGAAGTGGATTCCTTCAAGTAAGCAATATGTTTGATGCTCTGACTGGATCTTCCCACAAGTTTAGAATGTGGGTTTCAATTCTATCATGCCATGTAGCCTTTCTCCCCAAGAGCATAGGTCTTGAATGTGTCCAGAGAAGGGCAACGAGGCTGGTGAGAGGCCTGGAGCACAAGCCCTGTGAAGAGAGGCTGAGAGAACTGGGTTTGTTTAGCCTGGAGAAGAGAAGGCTCAGGGGAGACCTTCTTGCTATCTACAACTACCTGAAGGGTGGTTGTAGCCAGGAGGAGGTTACCTTCTTGTCTCAGGCAAGCAGCAGCAGAACAAGAGGACACAGTCTCAAGCTGTGCCAGGGGAAGTTTAGGCTGGAGGTGAGGAGAAAGTTCTTCTCTGAGAGAGTCATTGACTGCTGGAATGGGCTGCCCAGGGAGGTGGTGGAGTCAGTGTCCCTGGAGGTGTTCAAGGCAGGTTTGGACATGGCACTTGGTGCCATGGTCCAGTCTTGAGGTCTATGGTAACTGGTTGGACTTGATGATCTTTGAGGTCTCTTCGAACCTTGGTGATACTGTGATACTGTATGATACTGGTCTGCAGCTACTTTCTGTCTCTCCTGGGAAGGGCAGGGCTATCTCTGAATGCCCTATGGCTTAATTTTCCCAGATTCAATCTCTGTGCATTTAAATCTGTCTGGCCTTTGCATCTCAGTTCTCCCATTTCCAGTTTCAAAGAGATCCGTAAAATTCTAAAATCTAACACATGAAATACACAGACCAAGACCAGTCACTTGCCACTTTTCCCACAGCTCTGAAGAATCAGTTGATCTGGGGCAGCTTCACAGTGTCTGTGAATGGTGGTGTCTGTAGTGGAACCAAATCTCTTCTGTGGCAGGATTTTCAATTCTGTTTGTCTTCTTTAAGCCTTTCAGTGGTTACGAAAAGTTTACTTTAATCTCTGTTTCTTGAACCTCATGAAAGATATGAGGAAATGTGACCAGTAGATGAAAGAGCCAGGAGAGCAAATGTTTCTTACCAGAGAAAGTAACAAGTGAAGTTTAATTGGTTACTGTTTGTATTTCCTAAAGTCCCAGTTTGTTTTGGGCAGTGATAGACTCTATGATCAGGCCAAAAGGCTTCTTGAAGGAGAAACCCAGCTAGGAAATGCTTTAATTTTTCAAGGCTTTGATGCAAATGTGGTACTGTCTGACTTGGAAAATGCTATACCAATTGCATCACTTGGAGAGGAGGTGACAATACCAAGGCATGAGCAGAGCTGTGACTCTTTAGTTTCTTCAACATCATGGGAAGGAAGAAAACTGTGTTTGAGATTTCTAATACCTTCATGGTGAGTGTTGGTACTTGCCATGGTCACTGTGCTACCTGGGAAGTAAGAATTAATCAACAGGAAGTGTTTTTTTCTCTCTTAAATATCAAAATGCTTATCAGTCAGAATTCACCTTTGTCTTTAAGGCAGCTGCTGCGTTGCTTTGTACTACTGTGATCATTGGTAAGGAATGGAGGAGTTCTATTAGTTTCCTGGCATGCAGGCTGGAAATCTTTTTTCTGCACTGATATTGAAGAAAAACAAATACAGTGTGTGAAAGCTCTTCTGAAAAACTTAATGAGACTTTGTTCTGCTTTTGCTCAGTTTTTAGAGCTGTCTTTGCTATCTTGTCAAGGACATGGGAAGAAATATGATCCTGTACAGAATCTTAATCCCTCCTGGGAAGCCCAAACACAATGCTGCTGTGACTGGCAGAAACTACGACAGATTAGACAAGCAGTAGTTGGGTCACTTGACTGAGAGTGAAGCCAACACCTTCAGTCAGCCTTCTTGATAAAGCAGTTGATAGTGGTCATGCAAGTGGGCTAGGCCTTCTGGGAAGTGCATATGTGTGGTTCTCTATTAATTTAGATGACTTACAGTTCATCAAAATAAAAACTTTAGGAACGGTATTGTTTCTGTTTCTTCCTCTCCTATGCAACAAGGTGCAGGGCTGTGTTTATTTTCAGTGCTTTGTGATTGATATCAAAGTCTTTGAAGTCAACTATATGAATAGTTACTAATTTGAAGTGTGTCACTTAGAAAATGTCAGATATCAAAGCATTTTTTTAAGTCGAGTCATAGAAGGTTGGAAGAGACCTCCTAGATCATCCAGTCCAACCTATCACCCAGCCCTAGCCAATCAACTAGACCATGGCACTAAGTGCCCCATCCAGGCTTTTCTTGAACACCTCCAGGGACAGCAGCTCCACCACCTCCCCAGGCAACCCATTCCAATGCCAATCACTCTCTCTGTGAAGAACTTCCTCCTAATATCCAGCCTAGACCTCCCCTGGCACAACTTGAGACTGTGCCCCCTCATTCTGTTGCTGGTTGCCTGGGAGAAGAGACTGACCCCACCTGGCTACAACCTCCTTTCAGGTAGTAGTAGACAGCAATGAGGTCTCCCCTGAACCTTCTTTTTCCCAAGCTAACCAACCCCAGCTCCCTCAGCCTCTCCTCACAGGGCTGTGCTCCAGGCCCCTCACCAGCTTCCATGCCCTTCTCTGGACATGTTCCAGTACCTCAACATCTCTCTTGAATTGCAGGGCCCAGAACTGGACACAGTACTCAAGGTGCAGCCTAAGCAATGCTGAGTACAGGGGCAGAATAACCTCCCTTGTCCTACTGGCCACACTGTTCCTGATCCAGGCCAGGATGCCATTGGCTCTCCTGGCCACCTGGGCACACTACTGGCTCATGTTCAGCTACTCTCTACCAGCACCCCCAGGTCCTTTTCTGCCTGGCTGCTCTCCAGCCACTCTGTCCCCAGCCTGTAGTGCTGCTTGGGGTTATTGTGGCCAAAGTGTAGAACTCTGCACTTAGCCTTGTTAGGTCTCATCCCATTGGCCTTTGCCCACCCATCCAGCCTGCCAAGGTCCCTCTGCAGGGCCTTCCTACCCTGTAACAAATTGACACCTGCTCCTAACTTGGTGTCATCTGCAGACTTACTGTTGATGGACTCAATCCCCTCATCCAGATCATCAATAAAGATTCTGAACAGAATCAGGCTCATCAGTACCTTGTGCTGTAATTCTCCTCCAGCAAGCCTTAATGGAGTATGTGAGCAACAGTGTGTGTTGGTACAGAAAAGAGGGTTTACTATAGCATAGCCACTGAAGAGGTGACTACAGAAATAGAATAATAGAATCACTTATCAGAGGGGATGTTGTGACTAATTATTTTTTACAGAGTGGATGGTTATAAAAACATTTAGAATATATATATATTGTATTGTGGGGGTGCTGGATCAAATAGCCCAAGAGAGGGGAGCTGCCATAGCTCCATGATCTGTGCTCCAACCACTGACAGGGCTGATGGTGTATTTCCTGTGTGTGCATGCACACACAACCCTGCACAACTACCACACACACATACACAGCTGACCACAGGCAGGTATGCACATGGCAACAGTGGTCTAATCTTGTTCTCTCTGGTTGAATGATATGAAAGTCTCTTATTATGAAGCATTAATGCATATATAATTATGTACACAATATTCATTATATATTATCAAGATATTAATTATTTATCATATAATTACCATATATTAATTACTAGTAATTATAGAATTGCTGTCAATGGTTACCATTAATTATTAATAATTATAGTTACATATATAATTGTCTATGCTTATGTATATAGAATCGTAGAGTGGTTTAGGTTGGAAGGGGCCTCAAGGATCATCTAGTTCCAACCCCCTGCCATAGGCAGGGGCACCTCCCACTAGGATAGGTTACTCAAGGCCTCCTCCAACCTGGCCTTGAACACCTCCAGGGAGGGAGCAACCACAACCTCCCTGGGCAACCTGTGCCAGTGCCTCACCACCCTCACTGCTAACAACTTCCTCCTAACATCCAGTCTAAATCTCCCCTCTGCCAGTTCAAACCCATTGCCCCTTGTCCTGTCCTTGCAAGACCTTGTCAGTAGTCCCTCCCCAGCCTTCCTGTAGGCCCCCTTCAGATACTGGAAGGCTACTATCAGGTCTCCTGGAAGTCTTTTCTTCTCCAGGCTGAAGAGCCCCAACTCCCTCAGCCTGTCCTCATAGGAGAGCTGCTCCAGCCCTCTGATCATCCTCGTGGCCTCCTCTGGACCCGCTCCAACACTTCCATGTCCTTCCTGTGCTGAGGGCTCCAGAACTGCACACAGGACTCCAGGTGGGGTCTGAGGAGAGCAAAGTGGCAGAATCCCCTCCCTTGCCCTGCTGGCCACACTGCTCTTGATGCAGCCCAGGACTTGGTTAGTGTCTGGGCTGCATGTGCACACTGCAGGCTCATGTTGAGCTTTTCATCACCCCAGACCCCAAGGTCCTTTTCCTCAGGGCTGCTCTCCAACCATTCACTTATTATTTTGGGGAAGGAGTGAGAGTGTTTCATGAGAACATCATTACAGGGCTCAGAGTGAATTTATCTAATAAAAATTGTAAATCTGTAAGATTACTCACTAGCATTAGTAGAATCCTGCAAGGACATCAGCCCAAATCCTCTTCCTCCTTTGTTAAAATCTTAGAATGCACCTCTTTGAGCCTTAATCATTTTAGTGCAAGAGAGGGTTATTTTCAGTTATGGATAGAGACTTTATTATGGCAAAGTTGATAAATACATATACCACGTGCAAAAGATTATGTCATTGAAAGACATGTCTGACCCTTTAATGGGAAGGAGGAACAGCAGAGGGCTAAGGGTCAATGGGAAGGAAAATAGTCGGTATCTGGTAAGTGTACAAATCCTCATGTTGCCTCCTTTACGTGCGTCTGCATCTCCTTTGCACACATTTGAGACAGAGCTTGAAATCAAGGGAGGATAATACTACGTGAAAAATAAGAAGGGGCTAAATGTTGAATTTGCCTGAGGGCTCCCTTCGTATTTAAGAGCATCTGTTGCCCTCTAGTGTTCCACCTCGCACTTCAGCACCCACCTGAGTGCCTCCTCGGAAACACTGGCCAGGGAATGTGTGCCTTTGTGTTCACTTTGTCCATGTGGCTGTAGCTGGAGTGTTGTTAGTGGCATCACGTGGACAAAGGACTGAGAAAGTTTATCTGGGAAAGTTTGCTGAATATATGTCTGATTTAATATGACTCCTAGTTCACGTGAAAACTGAGGTAAATCAGACAGCTCTTTGGATTTCACTGCAACTTTTCCTGTGATTGGTAAGTTGTGGGTGTTACAAAGCCTTTCATTCTGAGGGACAAGTTCAGTTCAAGACACCTGAACCAAAGTTTTTCAGTATCCAGCTAAGTGATTTCCTCAGCATTTTGCTGGGTTTCTCTGTTCCTCCCTCAAGGGGAGGACACAGTGTGCAAACAGATATACAGAAGCTTCTTATAGGGCTAAAGAACCAATTCTGAACTCTGAAATGTCATCTATGCATAGAAATAAGAAGAGATTTGAGTCACAGAAGCAGATGATGAGGCTAGGCCCAGGTCACAGCTAAGAATCAAAAATACGTGATTTTTTAAAGGCTGATCTAAACAATCCCAATGCAGCATGTAGATATCATGGGTTTTTTTCCCAGTCATGTATTCTTTTAAGAACTCTTGCTCAGCCATAATCTTCAATAAATCCACGTGTGTTTGTATGTTGTAGGTGGTGTTTGTTTTATTTCTTTCTTTGGGCTTAGTTTTCTTTTCCTCTGTTGGGTTTTTTTTTCTTCATTAACTGCCACTTAAGTTGCTGTGCTGCACTCATGAGATCATTCATTCAGTCAAGAAACTCTTGGTTCCTTCTACACCCCATTTATGCAATACTACCCAGGATAATTACTAGTGGACCTGTGGTGTGCACTGCTGACCACCAAGCTGTATTTTTGCATGTGTTTCATCTCCAAACATCTCTGACTTAAATACAGATGAAATTTTGCATGTTCTGGCATACCTGTAGGCCAGAGTTACCACTCACAGCGTTTAAATGAAGTCTTTAGGTGGATGTTAAACTGGCTTCAAAGTGTTTCAGATGAAAAAGATTCTTGTGCCTTAGAGAAAATATGTTCATCAAAGAAATGTGATAGGGATTTGTGACAGTCTAAACAGTCCCTGAGCTACTGCTATTTCAATGAGTGTGCTGCTGAAGAAGCAGCAGCGCTGATAGCAGTGGCATTCAGTAGTGACCCCAAGGACACTTATCGGCATCTCCTGAGGGGACAATAATTCTTGGGCAGCTGGGCAGATTTTCACCTAGTTTGCAGTGACCTTTTTGAAATAATGGAGAGACTGGTTAAGTATGGGGATGAGCTGCCTTTCCTGACCATGAAGGCTGTTCTGTGTCTGAAAGACTGCTCAGCAGAGCTTTAGCAGTGCTGCTATGAATTTCTTTTTACGCAGCCTATAACAGATACAACGTGTAGAGGTCTTACCTGCTATGAGGTCTGAATTTCAAGATGCAAGGTTATTTTATAATTTTAGGGCTGTGTGTACGTAACCCTTTAGGTAAACTCAGAACTAGAGATAAGGTAAGCTGGGAGTCTTCTGGATCCCAGTGTGGGCCAAACTTCAAATTCCTAAGTTGAAGTGGACCTTTCTTCAAACATAATGGCTCTTACTCCCTGAATATTTCATGCTGCACTGGAAGACATTTATTTATTTCAAGAATTTATCTTCATGGAACCTGGGTGACACCCATTGTTATGTGTAGGCTAAGACCACCAGATTAATTTACTTCTATAGTGTGCAACTAAACTGCTAACAGAAAAGTTTGGATAAAAGGGTAGGGAAGATATTCATAGCAGAAACATTATTATTCTCTTGTAGTGCATTTTTGTAAGAAAAACTCTTGAAAGAAGTGAGTTTGCATCCTAGAGCCAGTCCTTAGTTACTTCTTCAGAGACATGTAGACATTTCATCCTTATCTCTAACTGTAAATTAGTTCCGAAAACACTTCTGTTGTTCACTGACTACAGAAGACTGGAGTGTGTGCAAAATAGATACCTAATAATAAAATATCAAGAATTAGGTCCTCAAATTCTGATGAATCACTTTTCTTTGAGGCTGATGTGTTGTTTTGGCGGGGGGTGTTTGATTTTGTTTGTTTTATTGTAACGAGTACAAGATGCATATCATAGAATCATAGAATGGTAAGGTTGGAAGGGACCTCAAGGATCATCTAGTTCCAACACACTGCCATAGGCAGGGACACCTCCCACTAGTACAGCTCACTCAAGGCCTCATCCAATCTGGCCTTGAACACCTCCAGGGAGGGAGCAGCCACAACCTCCCTGGGCAACCTGTTCCAGTGTCTCACTGCAAAGATCATCCTCCTAACATCCAGTCTAAATCTCCCCTCTGCCAGTTTAAACCCATTGCCCCTTGTCCTGTCATTGCAAGACCTTGTAAATAATCCCTCCCCAGCCTTCCTGTAGGCCCCCTTCAGATACTGGAAGGCTACTATCAGGTCCCCTTGAAGCCTTCTGTTCTCCAGGCTGCAGAGCCCCAACTCTCTCAGTCTGTCCTTATAGCAGAGCTGCTCCAGCCCTCTGATCATCTTCGTGGCCCTCCTCTATATCTGCTCCAACACTTCCATGTCCTTTCTGTGCTGGGGGCTCCAGAAATATACCATACAATTACTGCCATAGCAGTTTTTATAGAGAAACTGGTAGGGACCCTTGTGGTTTTCTTGATGTCATTTGTTTAACAGCAATTATACCAATGAAAGGAACACAACAAAGCTTTTCAATTCATGAAGGGCTCTTATAAGATACTGGAATACATTTTCTCTATGTAAATCCATTTATACTGGTGTGCTGGTTCCACACAGCCTACTTCCCTCCAACGCAGAAGTGAGAGAAAGCAACACACAAAAAAATCTCTCCAGATTGAGATAAAGAGTTGAGATAAAAATAGTTTAATATAAACAACATGATGCACAATTAGACTATTTGCAGAAAAAGCACACCAAAATGCAGAAAGCAACAGCAAAAACCAGCGAGCTGACCCCTCACTTCTCCCTGTCCCACTGCCATGGCAGTGGAAGAGCCCAACACCCCCAAACCTGCAAACTGAAAGCAGCAACCAAAACAAGAAACAGCTCATGTTACAATCACAACTTTAAGCCCTTTAATACTTTGCTCCGTTACAGAATCACAGAATCACAGAATGTCAGGGGCTG
>VWZE01009410.1:24777-35436 GCA_013396675.1 Eubucco bourcierii
CTGTACTAGTGGGAGGTGTCCCTGCCTATGGCAGGGGGTTGGAACTGGATGATCCTTGAGGTCACTTCCAACCTTACCACTATATGATTCTATGATTGTTCAGCCTGGAGAGAAGGCAGCTCTAGGGAGAGCTTAGAGTGACCTTCCAGTACCTGAAGGTGACCCCTAAGCAGGCTGGAGAGAGACTGTTCAGAAGAGCTTGGAGTGATAGGATGAGGACAATGGTTTGAGAGTGGAGCAGGGCAGAGTTAGGTTGGACCTGAGGAGGAAGCTGTGCAGAAGGAGAGTGGTGAGACACTGGCACAGGCTGCCCAGGGCTGTGCTTGAGGCCCTGTCCCTGCAGACATCCAAGCTGAGCCTTGCTGTGTCCCTGTGCAGCCTGCTCCAGCTGGAGGTGTCCCTGCTGAGTGCAGGGTGGGGGTGGCCAAGATACCCTTGGAGGGTCCCTGCCAAGCCCATGCAATGTGTGACTCTGTAATGCCTGCCAATGGCTACCTGCTTCGTGGGCAATGCTTTGCCTGCTCAAATGAGTGGGTGAGGTTCAGAACAAACAAGAAGTGTTTCACAAAACAGGAGTGTCTCTTTCTAGACACTAGAGAACCTCCATCAGAAATCACCACAGACCCACCTGAGGATCCACAGGTCCATGGCACTCCCTCCACCTGTAAAAGCTGAGGCAAGCCTGTCTAGGTGTGCACCTGCCTGGGAAGTGTCTTTGTGTGTAAAAATGGCTGAGGATCATAGAATCACAGAGTCACAAAATGAAAGAACAGCTCAGGTTGGACCTCAAAGTTCATCTACTCCAACCCCCTGACATGGGCAGGGACACCTCTCAACTAGACTTCATTACCCAAGGCCTCATCCAGCCTCCTGGCCTTCAACACCACCAGGGATGAGTCAGCCACAACCTCCCTGGGCAATGTGTCAGATTCTCACCACCCTTGTACTGAAGAACTTCTCCCTCAGCTCCAGTCTAACCCTGCTCTGCCTCAGCTCCAAACCATTCCCCCTTGGCCTGGCTCAGACACCCTCAGCAAAAGTCTCTCTGCAGCCTCCCTGCAGGATCCCTTCAGGCACTGGCAGCAGCTCTGAGCTCCCCCTGGAGCCTTCTCCTCTGCAGGCTGCACCCCCCCAGCTCCCTCAGCCTGTGCTCACAGCAGAGCTGCTCCAGCTCTTGGATCATCTTTGTGGCCTCCTCTGGCCTCACTCCACAGCTCTGTGTCCTTCTGCTGTTGGGCACAGCAGAGCTGGAGGCAGGATTGGAGATGATGCCTGAGCAGAGCAGAGCCAAGGGGCAGGATCTCCTCTCTTGCCCTGCTGCCCACACTGCTCTGGCTGCTGCCTGCTGTGCTGACAGGGAGCAGAGCACAGCAGTGTTTTGACCAGCAAAGTGCTTACAGAGTGGCCCTTTCATCCCCTTCCCCTCACCTCTCTGTACCCACTGCAGCCCTTAGGAAAAGTCCCTCTGCAGCCTTCCTGTAGGCTCCCTTCAGATATGGGAGAACAGCTCAAGGTTCCCCCAGAGCCCTCTCTTCTCCAGGCTGAGCACCCCCAGCTCCCTCAGCCTGTCCTCATAGCAGAGGTGCTCCAAAACAATGCACCAAAAAACCTTTGGCCCTTGACCCTCACTTTCCATGTCCATCCCTTTACATACCCAGGTGGACTATTTTGAAGCAGGCTTTGATGCACAGACCTGGAGGAATGCCACAAAACAGGACAAGTTTGCAAGCATGAGCAGCTGTGGCACTGCTCATGGTTTCTAGGCATCCCCTGACCCTGCTGCTAAAGGCATGCCTGACCTCAGCACTCTCCTCTTTAAAACAGAGAGCCTGAGGGGCTTGAAACGTGCCTTCATGTAGGCAGCCTACAGGGGACTGCAGAACAAGACTCTAACCTTCATAAAGCTCATGTCTCAGCAGCACAAACTCCCTGCCCTCAGCCCCAGCCCCAGCTCCATTGCTTACCTTGCAGAGGGTTTTATGTGGCCTGTGTCCTTCCTTCTGGGGCTGGGATTGTGCAGAGGCTTTGCTTTGGCTGCCTTTTCCCCCCTGAAAACCATCTGCTGGAAGGCACTCAGGTGAGTCAGGATCACAGAGTCACAGAACCTTAGAGGCTGGAAGGGACCTCCAGAGATCATCCAGCCCAAGCCCCCTGCCAAGGCAGCATCTCCTAGGGTAGTTCACACAGGAATGCATCCAGGTGGGGTTGGAAAGGCTCCAGAGAAGGAGACTCCACAGCTTCTCTGGGCAGGCTGCTCCAGGGCTCTGTCACCCTCACTGTAAAGAAGTTTCTCCTCATGCTGAGCTGAAACCTTCTCTGTTCCAGTTTGTAGCTGTTGCTCCTTGGCTTATTGCTGCTGACCACTGAAAGGAGATTGGCCTCAGGCACTTGACACCCACCCCTCAGATATTTGTACACATGGATCAGATCTCCTCTCAGCCTTTTCTTCTCCAGACTAGGCCCTTGGAAGAGTGGAGGTGTGCTCAGTGTGGCAAATGTGCATGGCCACATAAAACCCTCTGCAAGGTAAGCAATGGAGCTGGGGCTGGGGCTGAGGGCAGGGAGTTTGTGCTGCTGAGACATGAGCTTTATGAAGGTTAGAGTCTTGTTCTGCAGTCCCCTGTAGGCTGCCTACATGAAGGCACGTTTCAAGCCCCTCAGGCTCTCTGTTTTAAAGAGGAGAGTGCTGAGGTCAGGCATGCCTTTAGCAGCAGGGTCAGGGGATGCCTAGAAACCATGAGCAGTGCCACAGCTGCTCATGCTTGCAAACTTGTCCTGTTTTGTGGCATTCCTCCAGGTCTGTGCATCAAAGCCTGCTTCAAAATAGTCCACCTGGGTATGTAAAGGGATGGACATGGAAAGTGAGGGTCAAGGGCCAAAGGTTTTTTGGTGCATTGTTTTGGAGCACCTCTGCTATGAGGACAGGCTNTCCAGCCTCCTGGCCTTCAACACCACCAGGGATGAGTCAGCCACAACCTCCCTGGGCAATGTGTCAGATTCTCACCACCCTTGTACTGAAGAACTTCTCCCTCAGCTCCAGTCTAACCCTGCTCTGCCTCAGCTCCAAACCATTCCCCCTTGGCCTGGCTCAGACACCCTCAGCAAAAGTCTCTCTGCAGCCTCCCTGCAGGATCCCTTCAGGCACTGGCAGCAGCTCTGAGGTGCCCCTGGAGCCTTCTCCTCTGCAGGCTGCACACCCCCAGCTCCCTCAGCCTGTGCNCCCCCAGCTCCCTCAGCCTGTGCTCACAGCAGAGCTGCTCCAGCTCTTGGATCATCTTTGTGGCCTCCTCTGGCCTCACTCCACAGCTCTGTGTCCTTCTGCTGTTGGGCACAGCAGAGCTGGAGGCAGGATTGGAGATGATGCCTGAGCAGAGCAGAGCCAAGGGGCAGGATCTCCTCTCTTGCCCTGCTGCCCACACTGCTCTGGCTGCTGCCTGCTGTGCTGACAGGGAGCAGAGCACAGCAGTGTTTTGACCAGCAAAGTGCTTACAGAGTGGCCCTTTCATCCCCTTCCCCTCACCTCTCTGTACCCACTGCAGCCCTTAGGAAAAGTCCCTCTGCAGCCTTCCTGTAGGCTCCCTTCAGATATGGGAGAACAGCTCAAGGTTCCCCCAGAGCCCTCTCTTCTCCAGGCTGAGCACCCCCAGCTCCCTCAGCCTGTCCTCATAGCAGAGGTGCTCCAAAACAATGCACCAAAAAACCTTTGGCCCTTGACCCTCACTTTCCATGTCCATCCCTTTACATACCCAGGTGGACTATTTTGAAGCAGGCTTTGATGCACAGACCTGGAGGAATGCCACAAAACAGGACAAGTTTGCAAGCATGAGCAGCTGTGGCACTGCTCATGGTTTCTAGGCATCCCCTGACCCTGCTGCTAAAGGCATGCCTGACCTCAGCACTCTCCTCTTTAAAACAGAGAGCCTGAGGGGCTTGAAACGTGCCTTCATGTAGGCAGCCTACAGGGGACTGCAGAACAAGACTCTAACCTTCATAAAGCTCATGTCTCAGCAGCACAAACTCCCTGCCCTCAGCCCCAGCCCCAGCTCCATTGCTTACCTTGCAGAGGGTTTTATGTGGCCATGCACATTTGCCACACTGAGCACACCTCCACTCTTCCAAGGGCCTAGTCTGGAGAAGAAAAGGCTGAGAGGAGATCTGATCCATGTGTACAAATATCTGAGGGGTGGGTGTCAAGTGCCTGAGGCCAATCTCCTTTCAGTGGTCAGCAGCAATAAGCCAAGGAGCAACAGCTACAAACTGGAACAGAGAAGGTTTCAGCTCAGCATGAGGAGAAACTTCTTTACAGTGAGGGTGACAGAGCCCTGGAGCAGCCTGCCCAGAGAAGCTGTGGAGTCTCCTTCTCTGGAGCCTTTCCAACCCCACCTGGATGCATTCCTGTGTGAACTACCCTAGGAGATGCTGCCTTGGCAGGGGGCTTGGGCTGGATGATCTCTGGAGGTCCCTTCCAGCCTCTAAGGTTCTGTGACTCTGTGATCCTGACTCACCTGAGTGCCTTCCAGCAGATGGTTTTCAGGGGGGAAAAGGCAGCCAAAGCAAAGCCTCTGCACAATCCCAGCCCCAGAAGGAAGGACACAGGCCACATAAAACCCTCTGCAAGGTAAGCAATGGAGCTGGGGCTGGGGCTGAGGGCAGGGAGTTTGTGCTGCTGAGACATGAGCTTTATGAAGGTTAGAGTCTTGTTCTGCAGTCCCCTGTAGGCTGCCTACATGAAGGCACGTTTCAAGCCCCTCAGGCTCTCTGTTTTAAAGAGGAGAGTGCTGAGGTCAGGCATGCCTTTAGCAGCAGGGTCAGGGGATGTCTGGAGGCCCCTTCCAACCTCTCAAGTCCTGGGATTCTGGGATTCTTGTGTTGCCAGCTCCTGAGAAGATCTGGGTGAGCTTCAGGGCTCCTGTGGCAGAGCACAAAGAGCGAGCTAAATGGCTGTGAACCTGGAACAGACCTTGGCAGGACCAAAGACAAGTGGAATGTATCATGGGGATCAAATCTGCATCCCTGGAGGGGTTTCAAAGAGGCAGAGGTGTGGTGCTGAGGGCCATGGTTTAGCACCAGCCTTGGTAGAGGTAGAGACTGGTTGAAGCTTGATGATCTTGAAAGTCTTTTGCAACCCCAAAGATTCTGTGATTCTATGGGCTTCTGGGGAGCCATAAACTCTCCTCCTCTATGTCCCATGGGTTAGAGGGAAATCCCTGCCCAGGAAATTGACCACCAGCCAGAACCGACCTCAGTCTCCTCCCAGGTGCTGTGAGCTTGGACAGCATCGCTGCCCAGCTCTGCTCTCCCAGCATGGCCTCACTTCCACAGCTCACTTTTCCTACACCAAAGCTTTGCCCAAAGCCTAGAAGCAGGATTTCTTTTCTTCCACTCTGCTCTCCACAACAGTGGTTTTCTTTTTGTGATGTGCTGAATGCCTCCTGAGTGCTCATCACTCAGAGACATCTTCCTGACAGGTTGATATTGAGAACCAGGTCACCTACAGCTGATCTGAACCCAACAGAAGTTTGCTCATCCTGATCTTAAAACCTTGCTGTGACACAGGCTGCTCCCTCTCTCCACAGAGCACTGCCTAGGCTCACACTGGTAGAAAGCTTTTCCTCCTCTCAGACTTCATTGTTCCTGCCAGTAGGTTAACCTCCTGACATCTGATCAGCAGCAGGACTGGGAAAGCTTCAGTTCTTTCAGGTTTGCAAGGAGCTTTAGAGTCACAGAGTTATAGAGTCACAGAGTTATAGAGTCACAGAATCATAGAGTCACATCAGAGTCACAGAGTCATAGAGTTATAGAGTCACAGAGTTACAGAGTCATAGTCATAGAATCATAGAGTTATAGAGTCATAGTCACAGAGTCATAGAATCATAGTCATAGAGTTATAGAGTCATAGTCATAGAGTCATAGAGTCAGAGTCATAGAGTCACAGAGTCACAGAGTCAGAGAGTCACTCAATCATAGAGTCACAGAATCATAGAATCAAGCAGGTTGGAAGAGACCTCCAAGCTCACCCAGCCCAACCCAGCACCCAGCCCCAGCCAACCAACCAGACCACGGCACTAAGTGCCCATCCAGGCTTTGCTTCAACACCTCCAGGGATGGGGACTCCACCACCTCCCTGGGCAGCCCATTCCAATGCCAATCACTCTCTCTGGCAACAACTTCCTCCTAACATCCAGCCTGACCCTTCCCTGGCACAGCTTGANGCCTCAACGTCTTTCTTAAACTGAGGGTCCCAGAACTGGACACAGCACTCAAGGTGAGGCCTGAGCAGTGCCAGCACAGTAGCAGGACTGCCCTGCTCCTGCTGCCCACACTCTTAAGACACTGCTCTGGCCAACACAGAGTGGACTGCTCCTACTGCCACATCTCTGCTGCTCCACTCACAGGCAGACTTTCCCATCACTGCCATCCCTCCCAGACCTGCCACTGCAATGTTTACTCTGCAGCAGGAGTCTGGGGATGCTGAACTGCCCAGCTCTGCCCTCTCTCCCTGTTCTCCAGCCCCCCTTCCCCCCCTCCCCATAAACACAGAACTGGCTCCTGGGCTGCCTCCAGGAAATGGTCTCATCCACCAAAGAGGTGTCAGCACTCACAGAAGGGAAGGGGTTCCTCTGAATAAGCAGAAGTGTAGAGGGCAGAGGTCAGATCTTGCACAATCTAGGTGGGAAGCCCTGCATGCACACACATCCACATCTCCCTGGCAGGGAAAAACATAGGGATACAGCCCCAGAGCCTAAATGGATTTGCCACATGCTGCAGCAGCTTCCCATAAGAGTAGGAGGTTTCCTTAAGAGACAAGGGGGATTTCTAACCATGAGGCAGGTGGCAAAGGAACATCTTGCAGCCCAGAAGGCCAAGGGCAGCCTGGGCTGCATCCAAAGCAGCATGGGAAGAGATTCAGATAGGGGATCCTGCCCCTCTGCTCTGCTGAGACCTCACCTGCCCAGCTCTGGGTCCCCCAACACAAGAGAGACCTGGAGCTGCTGGAGAGGGTCCAGAGGAGGCCACAGAGATGCTCAGAGGGCTGGAGAGCCTCTGCTGTGGGGACAGGCTGGGAGAGTTGGGGCTGTTCAGCCTGGAGAGGAGAAGGCAGCTCTGGGGAGACCTTAGAGTGACCTTAGAGTACTTAAAGAGGACCTCCAGACAGGCTGGGGAGGGACTGTTCAGAAGGGCTTGGAGTGATAGGCTGAGGGCAATGGTTTGAGAGTGGAGCAGGGCAGAGTTAGGTTGGACCTGAGGAGGAAGCTGTGCAGAAGGAGAGTGGTGAGACACTGGCACAGGCTGCCCAGGGCTGTGCTTGAGGCCCTGTCCCTGCAGACATTCAAGCTCAGCTTTGCTGTGTCCCTGTGCAGCCTACTCCAGCTGGAGGTGTCCCTGCTGAGTGCAGGGGGGTGGCCAAGATGCCCTGGGAGGGTCTCTTCCAACCCAGTGCATTCTATAATTCTATGATCTTCAACCTTTGGAAAGCAGCACCACAGCCCAGGGGGCCGAGGGAAAGCCACTGACTTACAGAAGCTCTCAAACAGACCACACTTGGAAGTCCATCCTCTTGGCTGGCACATGACAGCATGGGTGCTGTTAAAGGAGAATCCACTCTCACAAGCAGCGGAGTTTCACTTCCCCAGAAACTCCAGCAAAAAACAACCCCAAGCCCTAACTCCATAACCATGCTTCTTCTGACCTTTCAGGGTCTTGTGGGGGCCTACAAGAAAGCTGGGGAGGGACTTTTTAGGCTGTCAGGTAGTGATAGGACTGGGGGGGAATGGAACAAAGCTGGAAATGGGGAGATTCAGAGTGGATGTTAGGAAGAAGTTCTTCAGCATGAGGGTGGTGAGACCCTGGAATGGGTTGCCCAGGGAGGTGGTGGAAGCCTCATCCCTGGAGGTGTTTCAGGCCAGGCTGGATGAGGCTGTAGACAGCCTGATCTAGTGTGAGGTGTCCCTGCCCATGGCAGGGGGGTTGGAACTGGATGCTCCTTGTGGTCCCTTCCAACCCTGACTGGTTCTATGATCCTATGATGCACCCCAGAAATTAAACCTGGTTTCCTTCTGCTTCTTCCTTGCTTCACTTCTTTGCTCTGCACATCCTCAAGTGCAAACAGAGAGCACTGTGCCAAAGGTCCAACAACTGTGCTGAGGACTCCCTGTCCTTTGCACTCTCAATGCTTCTTGTGGTCCCTTCCAACCCTGACTGGTTCTATGATCCTATGATGCACCCCAGAAATTAAACCTGGTTTCCTTCTGCTTCTTCCTTGCTTCACTTCTTTGCTCTGCACATCCTCAGAGATGCAAACAAGGAGCAAGGTGCAACATCTGTGCTGGGGACTCCCTGTCTTTGCACTCTCAATGCTTCTTGTGGTCCCTTCCAACCCTGACTGGTTCTATGATCCTATCACCCCAGAAATTAAACCTGGTTTCCTTGTGCTTCTTTCTTGCTTGGCTTCTTTGCTCTGCACATCCTTAGAGGTGCAAGCAGGGAGCACTGTGCCAAAGGTGCAACAGCTGTGCTGAGGACTCCCTGTCTTTTGCACTCTCTGGGGAGAGAAGGGTACTGGCATATAACCCATGCTGCTGCCTGAGCTGTTCCAAGGACAGAGCCATCCACATGGCCTCCTCCAAGGTGCCTTGGGGAAGGCTGAGGAGCACAGAAATTCCCTGCCCAGTTGGTCCTTGTGGCTCAGGTTTGGCTGCCACACACTGACAACAGCAGACAGCAGAGTTCTCAGCCTCCCCAGGACTCAGAACTTCATCTCCTGCAGAGTTGCCAGTGCTGCAGGGACACCTCACCCAGCAAGGTCACTTGGAGGTGAAATGAGGCAGAGCTGAGGCAGAAGGGGCTAAAGTCAAAGCAGCAGGGGTGCAAGGACCCTAATGGCTCTGGGCAGCCTGATCTAGTGTGAGGTGTCTCTGCCCATGACAGGGGCTTGGGACTGGATGCTCCTTGTGGTTCCTTCCAACCCTGACTGGTTCTATGATCCACCTCAGAAATTAAATCTGGTTTCCTTGTGCTTCTTCCTTGCTTTGCTTCTTTGCTCTGCACATCCTCAGAGGTGCAAACAGAGAGCACTGTGCCAAAGGTCCAACAACTGTGCTGAGGACTCCCTGTCTTTGCACTCTCAGTGCTCCTTGTGGTCCCTTCCAACCCTGACTGGTTCTATGATCCACCTCAGAAATTAAATCTGGTTTCCTTGTGCTTCTTCCTTGCTTTGCTTCTTTGCTCTGCACATCCTCAGAGGTGCAAACAGAGAGCACTGTGCCAAAGGTCCAACAACTGTGCTGAGGACTCCCTGTCTTTGCACTCTCAGTGCTCCTTGTGGTCCCTTCCAACCCTATCTGGTTCTATGATTCAAGGAATATTTCTGATCACCCTGTGAGGACAGCACAGATGAAAGCCCACTACAGTGAGGACAAGCTTCTCTCTGAAGAAGTCATTTTGTTTCCTATTTTCTCTTTTCACAAGGTGTTCCAGAAGCTTTCCTGATGAGCCTGCAGTGTGAGTGCAGCCCAGACAGCAACCAAGTGCTGGGCTGCATCAAGAGCAGTGTGGGCAGCAGGGCAAGGGAGGGGATTCTGCCCCTTTACTCTGCTGTCCTCAGACCCCACCTGCAGTCCTGGGTGCAGTTCTGGAGCCCCCAGCACAGGAAGGANCTCCAGGAAGGCTGGGGAGGGACTATTGACAAGGGCTTGCAATGCCAGGACAAGGGGAATGGGTTTGAACTGGCAGAGGGGAGATTGAAACTGGATGTTAGGAGGAAGTTCTTACCAGTGAGGGTGGTGAGACACTGGGACAGGTTGCCCAGGGAGGTTGTGGCTGCTCCCTCCATGGAGGTGTTCAAGGCCAGGTTGGAGGAGGCCTTGAGTGAGCTGTGCTAGTGGGAGGTGTCCCTGCCTATGGCAGGGGGTTGGAACTGGATGATCCTTGAGGTCCCTTCCAACCTTACCATTCTATGAGTCTATGATTCTATGTCTCATGCACAAGCAAGATATAACTCGGGTGCTGCATGCAGCATTCAGGCATGGGAATGAGTGGTCAGGCACTGGAATGAGCTGCCCAGGCAGATGGTGGAGTCACCCACCCTGGATGTGTTCAAGGATGTGGTGCTTGGGGGTATGGTTTAAGGTGAATCTTGTAGAGCAGTGTTCTAGGTTGGGCTTGGTGATCCTGAGGGGTTCTGCCAACCTGGATGGTTCTGTGACTCTGTAAGAGCAGTCACTTCTCACTTTTAATCCAACAAAAAAAATCCCCTTTCCATGAAGCATCCAACCTCACTCTGGGTTGGCAGACAGATGGTACAGTGGAGGAGGCCAAATTACCTTCACAACCAGGGGCCACAGCCAGAGTCATGAACTGTGTCCAACGTCCCCTGCAGCTCCCTCTGATAGCAAAGGGCACCTTCAGATGGCTCCATGCAGCACTGCAGCTGCTCAGCAAGCCTCACAGCCCCCACTTGCTGAGACACAGCTCCCAGAACGTGGCACACAGAGCCACAGAATGAGTTGGGTTGGAAGGGACCTCAAACATCACCCAGCTCCAACTTCTCTGCCATGGACAGGGACACCTCCCACCAGCACAGGGTCCTCAGGGCCTCATCCAACCTGGCCTTGAACACCTCCAGGGAGGTTGTGGAGCACAGAAGCACCCAACGTGATC
>VWZE01009411.1:14181-24915 GCA_013396675.1 Eubucco bourcierii
CATCATAGGTTGTTAAAGGAACTTGCATAGTAAAAACTAAGGTTTTCCTTTTGTCTGCCTCTCTCATATGCACCCACCCCCAACAGCATTTACTAGCTTTAATGAGTTTTTCTTATACTCTACATGTAATTTACTGGATAAAGGTCATTTCTCAGTCACCGCTTTTGATGAAACAAGCTTCTTTCCTATGTACTGAGTGAATGTAAGAAAAGCATGGAGTAAATAAAATATCTTAGAGTGGACAATATTTTTCTATTATGTATTTATTTTATTTTTTTTTTATTATTAAATTATAAATTCTGCAGGTTTATAATACAAATTTATGCTATATATATCTGAAACTTAACAACTTAGAAGCAAGAAACGGAAATTATTCAAAGAATACTCGTGGTTTCCTTTATTCCACATAAAAGTCATACTTATTTTCATTCCCAGTAATTCAGGAAATGTACTGCAAATAATTACATTTTTACACTAAAATCACTGTACTGGATCCTGTAAGAAATAAATGTATTTCAGAAGTACATGGCATAGTGCACAGAGTTTGTACAGTGTAGCAGAAGGCACATATCATGTATAGTAAGATCATATTTTCCATTAAAGTAATGAAAAGGAAAACAGAATTACAGAATGCTTTGGATTGCAGGAGACCTTTAAAGGCCCCCTGTAGTAAGCAGGAACATCTTTAACTAGATCAGATTGATCAGAGTCATATCCAATCCGACATTAAATACTTCCTCTCTGAGCAAATTGTCCCAGTGTTTCACCACTAGCATAGTAAAAATATTCTTCCTTCTTCTAGCCTAAATCTACCATCTTTTAGTTAAAACCATTACCCCTTCTCCAGTTATGACAGGTCCTCCTAAAATGTTTGTCCACATCTTTCTTACAGGGCCCCTTTACATACTAAAAAGCTGTAATAACATCTCCCTCAACTAGTTCCCAGCAGGTCAGGAGTCTGAAAAAGGGTAGCACTTTACTGATTGTGTGGTGGGCAACATGAGTCTTGGCACAAATTTTCATATTCCCCCACAGGATTAACAGCTCTTCCCTGAACTGGCACAGGCATTTAATATTAAAGCAGGCATAAACTAAAATGTATGCTTAACAAACTGCTTTCAGAGGATGTCTGAAACAAACCAGCTGTCTTTCCACAGTTCGTTGAGAATAATTTCAGACAACGGCTAAAAATCTGGCAGAGTGAGTAAGCACTTACCCAAACACACTCATCCTGTTCCATCCAGTGTCAGTCCTTCAGGATACTCGCAGTGAAATGAGCCTCTGCTGTTAACACACTACCCATTAAGACAAACCCCTGGGAAAACATCACACTCATTTACATCTGTTGGGGAAAAAACAGAGCTGAGCTACCTGCTAACTCAAAGGAGACGGCTACAACTTTACTGAGAATTTAAGCTGCGTGAAAGAAAAGCAAGTGGCTTTCATCAGTACTGTTCTAAACAAGCATCTGGTTCAGTCTCAAGGGACTAGTGAAAGATCTTCAAATCACTGGGTACT
Organism: Eubucco bourcierii; assembly: GCA_013396675.1. Taxonomy (NCBI): domain Eukaryota; kingdom Metazoa; phylum Chordata; class Aves; order Piciformes; family Ramphastidae; genus Eubucco; species Eubucco bourcierii. The sequence goes on from VWZE01009411.1 coordinate 15,700, forward strand.
AAGATGCCCTATTCTCTTCTCTGAGTCAAAATGATGGATATGGATGAAAGGAAAAACTAAGGGGATTAAGTGTATTTTGAAGGAGCAGTTCCATTTCTTTGTATCATTTTTGACCTTCTCCCACAGTGAAACACATCACTTCCCAACAGTCATTAACTGCGAAAACATTCATCTAAGATCAGTAAAACGTCTGATGAGAAACCAAACATAATAAATGACTTTTTATTGCATGTTGACAGGAAAAAAACCCAAAAACCAAACTTGAGTAAGAAGTAAAGAATTCACCTTCACAGGTAACACCCTTCACTCTGGCAAATCCTCTTGAGCAAGCTGTGTCTGGAATCAAGCCAGAAAGATATACATCACTGCTTTAGAATGACAGAAATACAGAACTAAATAATCTGAAAACTAAATATTCTTCATAATTCTCCAATAATTTGACTGTGTAAGATAGAGAGTACTCTAATGTCAATTAAAACAAAAAGTATTGACTAATACCTGTTATGACAAGTGACTAGTTGAAGAAATTATACCTTAGACAATTACTTTCTCATGTGCTTTCTTTAATGGAGACCAGAATGCTTAACATCTAATATCAACTTTCACACTCAGATGTAGCTGCAAGGTAAAGTACCTGAAAAGTTGCCTGAAGGTTTAAAGTTTTAGTGATGTCAGTTTTCAGTAAAGGTTTTTTGGTCTGGTTTGTTTGGGTTTTTTGGTTTTTTTTACTGCAGCGTAATCTGAACAATAACATTTTAGGATACGCATGCAGAATGCAGCATAATGTAGCGATGTGAAAGTCTACTGAAGTTTAAAGGGGAAATTAAATGCCAAATGTGCCCAGTTTGCTCCCTGAATTGATTATTCTTTATCTTTACCAGTCTAACCTGACCATTCTGCTTTTCTGATTTCAAAGTAGTATCTTTGATTGACAGCACATTGCACACTGCACAGCTAAGAGCTCTGTCGGGTCTTGTTTGCACCAAGCTTGTTAGAAAGGATATATGTGCCTACAAATACTCTTTCAGTTAAAAATGGAAGGCTAAAACATCCTGACACTGGTTCAGCTGTAAGTGATGTTACTCAGACCTTACTGGGAGAATATAGGGCTATGAAGATGATCAGGGACTAGAAGAAAGTTTGAGAGATTTAGGGCTTTTTAGCCTAAAGAGAAGATTGAAAGGGTTTCTTATCAATGCTTACAAATACTTAAAAAAGGGTGGGTGTCAGGAGGATGAGGCAAATCTTTTTTCCATGGTGCCTAGCGACATTAGAAGAGGTAACAAGCATAAACTTGAACATAGGAAGTTCCATGTAAACATGAGAAGGAACTTCTTTACTTTGAGGATGCTACAGCACTGGAACAGGCTACCCAGACCAGTAGTGGAGTTGCCATCTCTGGTGCTATTCAAAACCCACTTAGATGCTGCCTTGTGCAACCTACTTTAGATGACATTCTATGGGAGGGGTGTTGAACTAGATGATCTCCAGAGGTTCCTTCCAAACCCTATCATTCTGTGATTCTGTGTAAATCAGCGCAGCACTTTTTTTCACAAACTAGATTACAGAGCATTGCTACTTCAAATTTCTAGACCTAGCCATGTAACCTAATAGTGGCACTATTCTGCAATCAGTAAGTGTACATAAACCACGTTTGAAAACAGCTGGAAGAAGTGTTAACACAGCCGCATAAAAAGCCCTCAAGACTTTTACCAGGTATTTAACGATATGACAGTAGTTCTTACTTCCTATTCCATGTCTGTGGAGGCGAGATCTGTAATTACTAAAAGATTAATTCACAAGTTATTTCCTGCTAACTTCAAAGTTGTTAGAACAATCTTTGATGATAGAGACTACAAATGATGTTAAATAAGACAACTTCACTTTATTTTTTTGTTTGTTGTGGCTGTGATTTATGTTTGTTTTCCACACAGAAAACAATGACAAACTATCTAGTGATACTTCCTGTTTCCTCCCAAAAGATGTAAGATAGAGAGCATACCTAACTCACATTGCTCACATGGTCTGCCCCAAGCTGCTCCTAAGGTAGCACAGCATTCAGATTTCAGTGTAGCACCATTGATGTTCACTTCACAGCGACTGTTGTGTACATTAAGCCAGCAAGTCCCCTTAAGGGTATCTGCAGCAGAAAAGAAAATAATGTCACAACAAAAGAACTGTCCTGCCATTCTCATGCCACCAAGTGACAAAGCAGAAAGTGGGGACAGGCCCTTCTTCAAAATGAAACCTTAGTGTAGAAGTAGTGGAAAGGAATAGCATTATCATTAAAAGCAAACAATAGAGCACATTTTTGAGGCATGTCACAGTACAGGTCCCACAGCTAGCAGAGGTCCTACATATACTACAGTTATTTATTTTTGCTAGTGTCTGATCAGTTTAGAATACACAAGTTTAGAATACAAAAGCAGAGATCACAGCCTGGGACTGCCCTTTCCAGCTGATTGCCTGAACCTGAGTTATGAAACTCTGGTGCTCATCTCTCATCTGATGAACCTTCAAGGAAGGAAAAGATAAAAATGCGGGGTATGAGGGTATGATGTATTACTTCAGGGGTCTGTCTCTATTGGTGCATTAGTTACACTGTTAGGTATACTCCAGCCCTTACTCTTGAGGGTTCAGCACAGGCAGCTTTTGATTGCCAGGGTGGGAACTCAGACCACTCAGGGTAAACCCACTTTCAGACAACTTGGTCAGCACTTCATTACTGCTGCACACTGATCAAAGGTGAGACTTTCAGCCACAAGTGCTGTCTCCACTAACTGAAATCCTCTTAAATTCTTTTTTAGGTAACCTGATTCCTCAAGTCTTAAAATCTATGCTTTTGGTGTCCAAAGCAGTTTCAAACATTTCTCTTAGATCCTGAATCAATTACATACTCTAAAAACTGTACTTACAACTCCTTTGCCCATTTACACAAACAACAAAATTTCTTGAAGCAGACAACAACCTTTGTGATCAGATAGCAAAAGCAATCTAAAAAGGTCTAACCTGGAGTGGGAGGTCAGCCTGGGTAGATTCTAAATGCACATGAATACCCAGAGTTCAAAGCTAAACAAGTGACCCAGATGAATTTAGTGACATGACTAATAGAAGAGAGACAGGATTTGGCTTTAAGATTTACTTATTTTGCATGTACACAGAGCCAAATAATCTATCTGTAGCTGTTGGTCAGTATAACTACTACCTCGTGTTTATAAAAATGTACTTAAGATGGAATCTTTTCAGCTTATTTTTTTTTTCCAAACAAGTTCAACATTTCTACAAAACTGTCATGTTATAAAATTATGTAGCACAGAGAGCACAACCCTCCTTTGACCAAAATAACAGGAAAGAAATTGGGTCAAGAACATAACTGGAATCAGCCCTAGTATGTGGGCAACAAAATTCATTAGTAGTTAAGTGTAAAATGGTTGTACTATTTAGGTTAATGTTCACCACAAACGTGTGGGGCAGAACATCACACTTAAACAAGAACACAAACCAAGGACAGGTATAGAAGAGCAAAGCCACATTTTGGTCAGTCTTTTGCGAACAGTCAAGACTTGGGTCAACACAATAGATGAAACCTGGACAGTCACTACCTGGGTCAGCTCTTAGATAGTTAAGGGATGGGCATGCCTTTGCTCCTCATATATCCCAAAATCAGGGATTAACATGGGGAGAAGGAATATATAGATTCTTCGGTTGCTTTTTCATTCCACATCCAGCTTGCTGCCCATGTGCTGACGTCTCTGCTTTATTTTACCAAGATGTAAATGCTTCCTTCGCTTTATTCACCACAAGTTTCTTGACCTCAGTATTATTTCTGTTTAGTAGCCAATCTTTTACAGGATAGAAAAATCAAACTTGTGTCTCAAAAATTACTTAAACTCTGCAAATTAGCAAGTGGCTTTCCTCACACCAGCTCCATCTACATTATTTTGTTGAAGTCTGCTTGTCTTACCCTTTTCAGACCATAAAATCATTTCCTTTATTTTACATAATAATTCTTGGCCAGAAGAAAACTATAATAGACACTCACTGTGACTTCGACTTTGGTGAAAAGGTCACTCTTCAGCATCAAAGCATTTTTTCTGTTGCTTGCATGTCTTTGACTCTGATTTGAAGAATGCAAGCATATTATAGACAGATGGCAGGTTACTTATTGTGTACCATATGAATTCCACAAGCATTGAGTAACGCATGTGTAACAAGCATACATTATTGCATTTTAAAAGAGTGCATTTCAGAAAGCACAAATGGTAGTATCTCTGCCATAAGAGCAACTGGGAAAAAACAGCCATGTATTTAAAAAGCAATGACCATTTTTCTTTTTTCTGCAAGAGTGCATCTTCAATATTGCAAACACTGTCAGTCTGCACACAAAAAAATTGGAAAATCCATCAACGATTTTGCTGAATCCTTTTATTGCAATTGGTGAACTAACAACCCTCATTTGCTGCAGGTTTGAGTTCAAATTGGAGCACAAATATTGTGATTGAATACAGACTCAAATTTGAGAAACACTTTTTTCTCTGCCCAGGAAAGCTCATGGAAAGAGAGAAATAGCTCACTTCTATACTCAATTTCTACACCTTATTAGAATTAGCTTATATGGGTACAAATGGCTCAAGACATTCTGGTCTTCAACCTTGAGGCTGAGAAGACTGAGCAAAGGAACAGAGGAACTGACAGATTGAAATCTGTCCATAAACTGTGTACAGAACATGCATCAGACACGTAACTTCTCCATACAGCTTCTACAGCGGAGCAGTGTTCTAGTTTTAATGAAGACCAGAAGGCCTCCCAACTGCCCAAGGCAGAATCATCACACTCAGCTTGCTCCTTCAAATACTGTATGCCAATGCATGCAGCATGGGAAATAAGCAGGAGGAGTTAGAAAGCAAGTACAGTCAAGGGGTTATGGTGGCAATTACAGAGATGTCTTGGAACAGTTCATATGACTGGAATGTGGTTGTGGATGGTTGTGTTCTTTTTAGGAAAGACAGGTCAACAAGGCAAGATGGTGGAGCTGCTCTTTATGTGAGGGAGCAATTAGAATGTATTGAGTTCTGTCCAGGGGTGGATGAGAGGTGAGTTGGTGTGAATTAAGGGGCAGGCCAGTATGGGTGATACTGTTGTGAGTGTTTATTACAGACAACCTGATCAGGATGAGGAAACTGATGAGGTCTCCTACAGGCAGCTGACAGTAGCCTCGCAATCACAGGTCCTGGTTCTCATGGGGGAATTTAACTACCCAGATATTTGCTGGAAGGCCTACTCAGCCAGCCACAGTCTAGGAGATTTCTCCAGTGTGTTGGTGATAACTTCTTGATGGAGCAATCACAGGACCTCTTTCTCATGGAGGAATTTAACTACCCAGATATTTGCTGCAAGGCCTACTCAGCCAGCCACAGTACAGGAGGTTCCTCCAGTGTGTTGGTGATAACTTCTTGATGGAAATGGTGCATGAGACAACTAGGAGGAGCGGTGCTGTACCTGGTAGTCACTAACAAGGAGGTTCTGGTTTGAGTGGTGAAGGTTCAGGGCAGCCTTGGCTGTAGCAATCATGAGTTGGTGGAGTTGAGGATCTTGTGTGGTAAGAACAGAATACCAAGCAGGATCACAACTCTGTACCTCATCAGGGCCAACTTTGGCCTTCTCAAGCTATTGCTAGGGGAAATCTCATGGGGCAGGGTACTAGAAGGTAAAAGCGCCTGTGATAGTTTTTTAATACCAGTTCGTCCAAGCTCAGACCATTCCAACAAGTACGAAATTGAGAAAGGGAGCCAGGAGACCTAGGCACACTCTGTCATTAAATACAGACTTGAGTCTTTGCATTTAATTTCCTAACTTAAGTAAATCTTGGCAAGGCAAGAAAGCTTAACTAAGAACACCAAACAAATCCATCCAAAATAAAAGGAACATTTAAAAATGTTATCATCCAGTCATTAATGACATTCTAATCCAATTTATCCTACATATCCTTGTTGTGGTAGGCCTAAGCAGGCCAAAATAGGCTTGTACATGTCCTGGCTTGCCCAGGTATGTTTTTCTGCTCTCCCTCCTTCTGTTTGGGGAAGAAGCAAGTGCAGAAAGTTAGACAAAAGTACCTGGAGCCACTGAGTCTGGGGATTGTGGCCTGCCCAGACTTGTTTTGAACCCTGCAGTAAACAAGGTACACATGGTTGCCTTGTGCAAGGCCTGTGTCCTGCCCTAAAAAGCATAAAGAAAGCCTATGGTTTCACCTAATATGGTCAAGCTTGGCTAACTGCCATTCTGATTGGCTGTTCTGTGTCCAAAGGCTCATTAGTCTCAGGTTGTATCAATATAATGGGAGATGAGCAGGCAGTGCAACATGCACTTTGCCATTACAAGGCGTGTCTGCTATTATATGTGTGCTCCACTATTGTATCTGCTCTATCCGTGCTTCTACTACTTTATTATATCCTGAGCTGTGTGGAACTTCAGCAACTAGGACTAGGCTCTGAAAGCCTCCACATATTCAGCCCGCATAGCAGCATGACAGCATGCTGAGTCTGCACATGGCAAGACACCCTGCCTGCACCTGAATGGCACCTGCCAAGAAGGGAAGCCCTGGAGATACACAGATCATCCAGAGCATCATGGTCAGAGATTGTCTGCCTCCTTTCTCCAGCACCCAGAAGCCTGGGGAAACTCCAAAGCCTCTAAGAGCTACTGACAGCAACCCCACCACGAGCTTTGGGTACTGTCAGATAATATTTTTGTGAGTAAATACTTAAAGCCTCTTGTAATCATTAATTGCCTTCTGCCGTAAGCTGAAAGGAGCTCCTTGAGTCCATCTGGTGAGAAATGGAGTATTGACCTCAAGTGGTTTACTAACCGCAAAGCCTTCTCTGCCAGTTCAATCGAGTTCAATTAATGTTATATATATTTACTAGTTATTTCTAGACCCTGTTATTACCTGTATATAAAGTTTCCACAAGTGATGCAAAGAACCTATTATTATTATTAAATTGATGATCAGGGTGCCGTGAGTTCTGAATACGTAATATTAATCTACTATATTAATATTTTTAAAAATATAATCTCACAGTAATTAATTACCCCTCCACTACAATCCTTCAATGACTTCAATTGTATTACACAAACAAGATGAAAAAACAGCAGTTTGTGATCACCTGAGAAGTCCAGATGCCTTCAATCCTTTTTTGTTTTCTTGGAAAGGAAAAAAAAAACAACAACCAACCCCAGTAATAAATAGCTTGCAAAGATAATGTCAAAGACACCTTGCAGACCAGCTGCTACCAGCTGCTAGCAGCTCAGATAAAATCTGTGCAGTGCTGTGTTTTGGTTTTGTGCAACAGAATCCTCAAAGGATGGTAACAACATTTCTTTATCTTTATATGTATATATATATATACAACATGTATACATACAAAACCAAGACAATACCCATGTGTGTGCTCCCGAGGTGGGGATCCTGATAAACTCAGATCTGTCTTACACACCTTTACTGGCTTCCAATAAATTATGTAGAGTATGAGACTGTACCATAATGCAAAAGTCATTAACATTTCCTTATAGCTAGGAGTCACAGTTTATGAAGAAGGTCTTGAATCCTAGAAGTCATGAGCTTTCCTATTTGAGTAGATGTCCCTTTCTTTTTTTATTTTCTTTCTTGTCTTAAGACTTAGAAATAGCCAAGAAACTGAGGGGACACTTCTGCCTTACAGCTTCTCACCTACCAGGCTAATCACCTGTAGGTTTACCCATGTTCTTATTCTCCCAAAAGACAAGACAGTAACTATTAAAAATAAGACAACCTCACTATCTTCCACCAATTGATACCTTTACATTTCACCACTTTCACTATAGTCTGGAAATCATCAAGAATAATGTTTCTCTGTTCGTTCCTGATCTCATAGAAAAAATAAAATCAGTATATTTATTTGGTCTTACCTACAGATCTAGATATACTACCTGCTATCATGGCCAAGTTACCCAAATATTTTCTTGCTTGATTAATCAATATGATTAATATTTTTCAAGTTAGTAAGAAACAGGAAAAATAACAGGAGAAAACACGCACAAATACATATCAGTCCTGTAGAGTCCAATTTGCTGCCAGGTGAACATTCGCAACTGAAAGATCCAACATTGTTTCTGCAGGCACCATTGACACACGGACTGCTTTCACATTCATTTACATCTACAATCCAGAAACAAAAGACACTGTTAGAACTATGATGTGCTTCTGGAAAATATTATATAGTATAAACGCTGCTGTAGATCATGGTTTGCCAAGAATGCCTAGAATACTTGCCCCCCGCATCCCCTCAGCATGGTATTCAAAAGACAGAGGGACAGGCAGGTAGCATGTATATGCAGGTACATGGTAGCACATACTTTTTTGAATGATTAATGAAATCATTCTTTTCAACAAAGACAGTACTATTTCCAACAACTTGGACTACAAAGTTTTCCAGTATCAATAATAACTGTCCCGAGAGAAAACAAATCTCTTTTTTTTTTCCCCATGAAATGCAATGCATTCCACAACGTGCAATGTACAAATGAAAGCCTTATTGTTTTAGTCATTTGTGGCTCTATGAGGCTTTGGAAGAATTAAGAAAACCCTGACAGAAATAAATACTTCAATGCTGGCTGCCGTTCTCTAGTCCTGGAAAGCATTTAAGAAATAGGTGTCAAAACTGGAATACTTTAAATGGTACTTCTCTCTAATCTCTAACTCCTTCTATGTATTACCCCTGTAGGTTTTTAAAGCCTGTTCCTGTTTAAGAATAGGTCCCCTGCAGGCAGTACGATTTGCTGATTTTTTTAAATAGTCAAATCAGTTCTAAGATTAAAAGAATAGTAGCAAATTCTTTCGAAGAACAATTGCAGATGCATATCTACCATTTCTTTCTGAACTGAATATTAGAATAAACTTTTTCACTGGAAAAGTTATCTGTGCTGGTTTGAGGCTAATTAGAATATTTTAATAGAGAAAATTACACTGTAGGCTGTGAAAGGAAAACATCATGATGTCTACTTCACTCATACGCTTGCTGGAGAGTTGTTTGGGAACGCTAACCAAAACAATAGATAAGTCAGTCTCTCTCTGTCGCTTGCTGGAACAGCAGCTGCTGGTGGGATCTAGCAGCTTCTGGGCTCTGGCTCCTCTGCTGATTAATCCTCACTAACCACTTTTCTTCTAACCCCCTTGGCTGA
>VWZE01009411.1:30822-43283 GCA_013396675.1 Eubucco bourcierii
GTCCAGAGGAGGGCCACAAAGATGATCAGAGGGCTGGAGCATCTCTGCTATGAGGACAGGCTGAGAGAGTTGGGGCTCTTCAGCCTGGAGAAGAGAAGGCTTCGAGGGGACCTGATAGTAGCCTTCCAGTATCTGAAGGGGGCCTACAGGAAGGCTGGGGAAGGATTATTTACAAGGTCCTGCAATGACAGGACAAGGGGCAATGGGCTTAAACTGGCAGAGGGGAGATTTAGACTAGATGTTAGGAGGAAGTTCTTTACAGTGAGGGTGGTGAGGCACTGGAACAGGTTGCCCAGGGAGGTTGTGGATGCTCCCTCCCTGGAGGTGTTCAAGGCCAGGTTGGATGGGGCCTTGAGTAACCTCTACTAGTGGGAGGTGTCCCTGCCTATGGCAGGGGGTTGGAACTAGATGATCCTTGAGGTCCCTTCCAACCTTACCATTCTATGTAAAGGGTGTAATAACTGTCTATATTTAGTCAAGTATGAGAGTAAATGGATTGTATTTATTATAACTAATAAATAGTATTCCACGTCTTATGTAAACCAGCAAACACTACAGAAAACTTACTTCTCCTCTCAGTTTAGCTGAATACAGCTAACTTCTGAACAACCCATAGACAAGCTCCATTAATTATGAAAGACAACAGCCTAACAATGAACAGAATTTAATTCCTAAAAAGAAAATTACAACTCAGTATATTCATAGAATCATAGAATGTTTTGTCTTGGAAGGGACTTTTAAAGGGTTCTATATCCTTGGAGTAAGCAGAGGAATCTTCAAATAGACCAGGCTGGTAAGAGCCCCATCTGAACTCAAATATTTCCAGGGATGGGGTATCTACAAACCTGTGCCAGTGTTCCACCATCTTTACCATAAAAAAACCCAAACAAACAAACAAACCAACAAAAAAACTTCTTCTATCTACTCTAAATGTACCCTCTTTTAATTTAAATGTAATTTAAATCATGTGTCCTATTGCTACAGGGCTTGCTAAAAAGATTGTCCTTGTCTTTGTAATAAGTTCCTTTTAAGTAATGAAAGGCTTGTTGTAAGGTCTCCTCAGGGCCTTCCCTTCTCCAGGTGAACAACTCCCAACACTCTCAGACTTTCTTCACAGGAAAAATGTTCTATCTCTCTGATCATTCTTGTAGCTCTGCTTTGGACCAAACACAACAGGTCTATGCCTTTCTTGTGCTGAGGACTCCAGATCTGGACACAGTATATTATGTAGAGACTCACCAGTGTGGAGCAGAGGGGCAGAACCACCTCCCTTGACCTGCTGGCCATGCTTCTTCTGATGCAACCCAGAAGATGGTTGACCTTCTAGGCACAACAAGTGCATACTGTTGGCTGCTGTCCAACTCATCCACCAGTACCCCCATATCCTTCTCCACAGAGTTGCTTTCAATCTCTTCATCCCTTTGCCTGTATTGATATTGGGGATTGCCCTGACTCAGATGCAGGACCTGACACTTGACCTTGGTGAACCTCATGGGGCTCACACAGAACTTCTCAAGCTTGCCCAGGTCTATTCCCAGAGCATCCTATGTCTCAAGTGCGTCAACTGCAACAGTCCCCTTGGTGTGAACTCCAAGTGGTGTGCGCTTGATCCTATTGTCTATGTCACTGATGAATAAGAAATCGCGCTAGTCCCAGTACAGACGGTTGAAGGATGTTACTTGTCACTGATGTCCATCTGGACATAGAACCATAGACCACCACTCTCTGGATACAATCATGCAGTCAATTCCTTATCCACTGAGTACAGATCAAAATTTCTAGGCCAAAAAGAGAAAGGGTTTGAGGTTTTCTTTTATTTAGTCAAGACATCACACTAGTGCACTGGATGTATGGAATTTGGACAAGCGTTTGCCACATTCCTTGGATCCTTCCATGACTTGCGCGGTAGCGGAAGGAGTTGTCCTAACTAAGGTGGAAGTCTATAAATCAGGAATATAGAAATGCTTGTAACCAAAACCACTAACATTGAACAAACCCTGAGCTGGATTAAATTTAAAAGTCACATTTTGCAACATAGCCTAACCGACCTAGTTACACCTGTACATGAGGGCACAGACACACTGTTATGCACACAAGATGTTCTCAAGTGCTTTGGAAACCCCTTACACTCTCTTTACTGATACATAATTGCCATTGCTTTCTGAAAAGTCAGTGTCAGTAAGTGGTATTCTAAAGCTGAAACTAAATCTCATATGCCAAGTACATGTCTTTCTACTTATTAAAGGAAAAAAAACAAAAGCAAAACCAAAAAACCCCAAAACCCCAAAACCCAAACCAAAACACACAAAAAACCCCACAAGAATATGATGCAAGCAAATAGCAGTTCAAAGCAATGCTTATCACTTAGCATAGCTCTAGCAAAATTCATTAGAGCACAGAAAGTGCAACATAAACATCCCTTGTATTTTACAGGAGAAAAAACCCTAACCCACAAAATATAACTGGATGTTTAAGGGCAAAAGACAAAGCAGAGGATCTGTTAAATAAAAAAGGTATGAATAGTTAGCATAACATTGGTCGAGGCCTTGAGTGACCTGTACTAGTGGGAGGTGTCCCTGCCTATGGCAGGGGTTTAGAACTAGATGATCCTTGAGGTCCCTTCCAACCTCACCATTCTGTGATTCTATGATTCTGTGATTCCATCTGAACACTCTGAACACTGGAGCGCTGCCTTCTTACTGACTCCAACTCAGAATTTGCCCCTTGTAGCCAGCATGTAGTATTTTATCTGGTTTTCCACATTTAAAGAAGAGAAGGGAGTGAACAGAACACTCCACATTACAGCATTCCTATATGATATTCTGAATAAAAAACTTCAAAACAATGCTGTTTCTATTAAATAACTTCTCTGTACGCAGGTTCTAACTCATAGGAGACCAATTCCTTCTAACCTCTTCAATGGCCCAAACCACGTATCTGAACAATTTCAATTCACTCGAATGACCAGTCCCACTAACTTGGAATTTGGTTGTTTGAAGAACTGGCTAAATTTTTAGCCTATAAATCTCATGGTGAAAGATTATGAACTCTCAGAGCTATGGCTTGACTTCTATTGCCAGTAGCAGTTTCATTGTGGATTTTTTTTTCCCAGAAAAATGGTACAAACTGGACACTGAAGGTTATTATCAGCAATAATGCCAGGATTTATGTGACTATGGAAGCTAGTAGAGAAGCCATGAGCAGGGACTAACTGGTATATAACTTCTGCGACAGACAGAGATGGCAGGGGCTTAGAAGAAAAAATGCTGCTGCAGTCTGCCAACAAAGCAGAAAACTAAATCCCACTGATTACTGAACTATGAAATAACAGCAAATATTTCAAACTGCAGATGATGTTTCACTTCTATTAAGCATGGTCCCATAACCATCACAAATTTTTAGGCAGGTATTTCTTAAAAATATATTCTCCTTTTCCTGTGGATACTGCAAAGGACAATCGTTAAATAATATTGTTGACAATTAAAGAAATGCTTTAGATAGGTTAAAGAATTAGATTTCAAAAAGTGTTCTAAGTTTTCAGAAGGAAGGAAAACTATCACGGAGTAAGTTGCCCTTTTTGTATCAAAGCTGAAGTGCAGGTGGCAGGCAGATAAACAACATAAACACAATGACCTACATTGTTTTGATTTCTACAAAACATCTATCTGTTGCATTTTAACTGCATCCTTGCTTGAGAGGAGATATCAGGTCTCCTTCAAATGGAGCTTTTCTAGGGTTAACAGCAACTCTTATCCAACTACCAAGTCTGATGCTAAACCATGTCGCTTTGTACCACATCTATTTGCCTTTTAAACACCCTCACTGATGGCCATTATTCAACCACTGATGCTGATGCTGATGTCTCACTGAGACTCTACAAATCTCTTTTATCCTACCCAACCACACCTTTCTACTTGCCTCCATGGCCAGAAAAAATCCCACTACCTCTTGCTAATGGTTACATTCCCATTCTTTTTCCCACAAAAGAATTGAAGATTTTACTAGGATGTACTGCCCACTTTATGCCTAGCCCTGTTCCCTACATGTTGCCATGCAGCACAGGGTAGATTAAGCATCTTGGATTTAACTCTCCTAAGGAAAGTGGTTCTGATGAAAAAAATTCCATTTCAGCCATCACCTTCTGTAGGATTCCTCGCTCCACCTTGTGCTTTCTGGTTTCTCCCTTGATCCTGCAGAATTGCCATACTGTTCTAGTGCTCTGCAACTTTTCTGCTGTACTTCAGGGTACAGAGAGATTCTTTTTCTCAGTGTATCAGTAAGACCTCTGGCGCTCCCTTACTTAAAAACCTGATTCAAAGTGACCTGCTTTCCCTGTCAATGAGGCTGCTCCCTGCAGCACCTCAAACCTACTGAAATCTATCAGTACATTCTGGTATACAGTTAGGTAGGTATACACACACATATGCACAGATTCATACACAAGCTGTTTCTGTTTTCTTCCCAACAGTACCAAGAAAAGTGCTGTTTCTATGGTTTAGCTCTATTTGTTGCAAACTGTTTCTTGGAAGGTTTAAACAAATTATAGTCAGGCTTCCTCTAGAAAAACTCATGATGAGCACATCACAGTGTACTGAGAAGACACTGAAACTAGTCAACTAGTCAACAGAGAGTGAATGACAGGATTAGAGTAAAATATTTTGGATTTTTTTTCATTTACTTTGAACTTTACTTGCAACAAGAACAGATGCAATATTTTCACTTACATGATTTTCAAACTGGTTGTATTAGTTTTAATGTGAATTCTGTATTGTAGCCAAAACTAAGGAAAATAGAGATGACTTCTAAACCTGACTGCAAAACACTTATCTGTTTATTACTGAAAACTGACAATAATGTAATTTGATAACATATTTCCATTACCACCTAATCACATGCCTTGAACAAGCAGTCCTTTTACCCATGTAAATTGAATGTGAAGATATCCACTGGTTGGGATGAAGTTTTGAGAGTTGTGATTTTTCTGAAGTCATGAGAAATTCACTCAAATCTGTGAAGCATTTATCAAACCCAAAAAAACTCAGCAATTTTCGATTGCATTATTTTAAAACTACACAGAAACACCACTCTTAACTGCATCAACTTCTTACTAAATAAACGTGGTCTGTACTTAATAAAGCATACTTATTAAGTATACTTACTAAAGTATACTTATTAAAGTATACTTATTAAGCATGGTGTATTTGATTTTTCACCTAAAAAAGAACATTCCCTTTGTATTTTCACTTGCCCAGGCTCTCGAACACAAATTGTGCAAAGCCATAGCTTACTAAATCCATTACCAAAACTGTCATGCTTTCTTTTCACCTTGTTTTGAGTAGGCTGAAAATACCTACCTGTACTCAGACATTTGGTATATTTTTGAAAAACAAACCAACAAATCTAATGACTCAGTTGTAGTTATATGCTGTTTACAGATGCACTCTTTATCAATAGTTCCAAATTCTGAAACAGGATAAGCACCATCTTTACCCACATGAGTCAGTAATCAACACCTATAAAGTGTTCTAGTGGTTTAGTTAACCACTTTTTAGGTATACTGTCTGACAAGGTCACTTACCATCACATTTTTGAGATGCCTCATTCTGTTTGTGACCAGCAGGACACTTGCACTCGTATGAACCCACTGTATTAATGCAATTTCCTCCTTGGCAGATTCCAGGGATAGCCTTGCATTCATCAACATCTATAAAGACAAAAAAAGTATTACCTAACATAGGATGCAAAATTTCGTCTCTGAAATTATTATCGAAAATAACCCATCAAACTCCAGCACATTCCTCTACTTCAGCAGCAGTATGTAGGTATGTCAATAACAGCAGTAACCTGACTCAGACCTTCATGTATGTTGTATCTGAACCCATATAAACTAAAAAAGTGTTACATGTATTGACTTATGACTTACATAGCTTTAAATATTTAAGAAACATCCTTAAATCGAATGTGTACAATTTAATGTTGGTTTCCAATGCCTCAGTTTGTTCCTTATATAATTACCAAACACAGATTCTTATTTTGAAAGCATCTGTCTGTACATCTGGAATATCAACCTGCCCACCTTAACAAGATACACTAATTCTTGCACAATATTCTTTCTGGACAGAGACTAGACTACTCAAGGCAAGAGGTAATATGGGCTATTCAGCTCAGATAAGTTGTACGGCAATTACATACAACTTATGTTGTATAACTTTATTTACTGAAGTAAGAAGTAGCACTAGAATTTGGTGGACTTCTTTAGGTTGGGCTGCTAATGTCAAATAAGCTCTCTTAGGAAATATACTGCTATATTTACTTTGCATCTTACTTTCAGTATCATCCTACTGTGTTCTATTACATCCTATTTCCAGTTCAGGATCACAGAGGCAAGTAACTAGTGCTAAGGCAGACTGAAATTCCTTGTGCACAAAGGAAGGGATAAAAGGCTCTAGAGTAGTGCGTGATATACATACTCTATGTGTGTATTTATTTATCTTCTCCATAGCTCTTTTTAAAAAATGAGTTAATCATACAATAGAATCATAGAATCATACAATAGTAAGGCTGGAAGGGACCTCAAGGATCATCTAGTTCCAACCCCCTGACATAGGCAGGGACACCTCCCACTAGTACAAGTTACTCAAGGCCTCGTCCAACCTGGCCTTGAACACCTCCAGGGAGGGAGCAGCCACAGCCTTCCTGGGCAACCTGTTCCAGTGCCTCACCACTCTCACTGGAAAGAACTTCCTACTGACATCCAGGTTAAATCTCCCCTCTGCCAGTTTTAACCCATTGCCCCTTGTCCTGTCATTACAAGACCTTGTCAATAGTCCCTCCCCAGCCTTCCTGTAGGCCCCCTTCAGATACTGGAAGGTTACTATCCTTCACAAAAAAATTTCACAAGCATCTAAATATTCACATAGGAGACAGTTTGGAATTTAATTAAAACAACAACAACCTGCAGAAGTTATTTTATGAGATTTCATGTGATACTTCTTGTCAGTTTTCCCCTTTCACATAACAGGCAACCAGTTTTGTTAATTCTCCACTGTGCAGTAGCATTGGATGATACTCAGGATTTATTAACCCACGATCATCCTGCAGTCAGTACATTTATCACTGGTAAAATGGTGACTCCGTTTTACCTGTTGCTTTGAACAGTTAAACCATTTGATTGTTTTAACCTTCTGAGCTGTGTCAGAGCAAGTTCCTGTTAAGACATTGAAAAGGGGAGGCAAAGTTAATTTTGTCAAATAGTTCCAGCAGGATCTCTGGATGTCTGAGACAGGCAAACATCAGGGTCTTTTACCTTAATGTGACAGCACATTTTCTGGAAAAGTTTGCACTTAGTTCCTCAATCTGTTTTGATTTAGTCAGCACAGTACAGTTAGTCTGTAAGTAGATTAAGGACTTTATCAGAGGCATACACTGTCTGCAAGCACTTTTCTTCCAAGTAACTAGTGCTCAGTGCAAACCAGCTTACACGGTAAGCAAACATCCTGTCTCTGAATTAATTTATTTCAATTCCAATCCTACCTCTGCTGAACTCTGAAAAGCTGATCCCAAATATGCAACACAACACAATGCTTGCCCAGTGAAGAAAACACAATTGGTATCAGTATGAAAGGTAAGATCCCACAAATCTTCAACTCACATGCACTATCTTGCTTTTCTGTTTTTCTAACATCAATCTCAATTTGTGAGGTCTTACATGTTAACTATTTTAGGTCATATTTAATTGTAAATAGACTAAGTACTTCAATGTTAGCTTAAAGATATATATATATACATGCTACAAGCCTGATTTTTTTTTTTTTTCAGTATCAAGAATTGATGTAAATCTGTGTTTGCTTTAAAAACTCATTAGTGCTATGGAACTGAGACAAATCAGAAAGGAAAAAAGTACTTTCTTAAAAGGGCACATTTTGTTAATTGTTTTCTGAATGCCACTTTAAGAGATAAGATTTTTTTTCCCTGAAAATATAACTTGAGTTGAAACTAAGCATACTTTTATTTACTTTTTTGCAACTTTGACAGTTAGTTTAAGCCACACAGAAGTTTTAGCATTATTAATTATCCATAATTTAATGTTTTAAAATCCCAACATCAACACAATAAACTTTTTGCCATAAACAGAATAATCAGTTAATAGTTCTTCTGATACAGTTCTGTATACAAAGGTTCAATATGCTACAGATTAAGTAGACTGTTTCCATGCCATGTGTTCACAGGCTTGCTAACATGTGGCAAGTGAAAAAAGCCTTTCTGCTTTTGCAGAGCTCCCTCTGCAAACAGCCTATGGGATTTGCATAGTTAGCTTTAAACATGTACCTTTGAAAACCTTGCCAAATTCAGCTTCATTTTCTGAAGAGAAGACTGCCTCACCAAAAAACCCAACCAACCAAAAAAACCCAAAAAAACCAAACAACCCCCCCCCAAAAAAACCAACAAACAAACAAAACCCGGAACAAAACAAACAAAAAACCCACCTCTCAGATTTTATACACAAATTTTGGAGAGTGCACTTTTTATTTACAAGGGCAGTAATAATTATTACCCACATATAATTTTTCTCTTGAACTCTGTCTATGGTATGTACAAGGAGTTTCTTTGCAATGGATTTATTGTGTGGGAGCCAAAACATAAGGCAATCATCAATATGAGGGAAAACTCTTAGTTCTTCCCCTACATACTAAGTGACAAAAATACCACAAACATACATCAGAAATCATAGAAAGCTTTTTTTTTTTTTTGGTGTGTTTTTAATACTGAATTTTCATGATGAGACTACTAATACTGTCAGCAAATCAGGCACATTAATTTCAAACACAATTTGATTTGAAAATTATCATCTATCACACTTCTTTGCGAATTTGAACCTTCATGTGTCTTCTCTCTTTTGTTTAGCCCACATTAGTGCCTTTAACATTCACTACAGCATAGTGCTACTATAGATCTGGGGGGATATTATCTCCAGCAATGGCTACACACACTTAACAACATCAGCAATGGTACCAAGGAAGAAGAAACTTCTTTTCAAAAGCTCTTCAGTCAGGACTGCTTAGTGCAAAAAGTAACTGTCTGAAGGGAAAGGGTATAGCTGAGAAAAATGGGCCGTTGAGAAATTCAGGGAGGAACTGAGAAAACATCCAACACAGGATTTCTGCCATTATGTTGTTCCTAAGCCCATGTATCAAAAGCAATAAACTACTCTCAAGTGGAACATGCAAGCTCTTCCTGCCTGAACTCCTGGGAGGAGGGGTGTTTGAACAGACACCAATTCCTGTTTAAGCAAAGACTGAATGGAAACTATTGGGGTGAAAAAAACTCAAACAAACAAAAAACCACACCAAAACCCAAACCCAAGCAACTTGCATTTTGACTGGTTTTGTTTATCTTTTTTTTCAAACTCTTTGTGGTAATAATGAAATAACAATGCTACCATTCTATACAATGCTAACATTCTATACAAGCATATTGCTCAGTGAACTTAAACCTGAAAAGGTGCTGAAAAGCCATTTTTAAGACATAGTAAATCTGCAACATGCACATCCTGGCAGTACTCAGTAGTTAAATTTTGTCACACTCTAACAACTAATGCATGTCGAAAGTATGACCTATTTTCCAACAGTAAGGCTTGCAAGTTCTAATGATTTGAACTTGTTCCTATCAACTCCCAAACCAGGCTATCTGCTGATGTGAGTACCCACTTCAAAAATGCCAAGCATTCAAATTACGGACTGAGTGAGCATGGTCTGTTCAATCAATGACAGAGACAGTTTTAAGGAATACCAATGGGGTTTGTGTTCCTCCAATAAAAGACTGTAAATCTGATGTCATCAGCAGAAAGAAAAGCATTAAAATGCATCACCCAGACCACTCTATTTGTTTCTAAAACTCTTAGTGAAAATATTTAATGCTAGTCTCATCTGGCCTTTTTATTTCATTAAATGAAGTCTCCTCAGACAGGAGCTACACACATGGAAAACAGCTGTTTCCTGAATTGCTAATACTTCTCTGTTAAAATTTTTGAGGCACTGTCACAGAGATCCATCTTGACCTCTTTATTTTCTTCTTCAGTTTGCCTCTGCACAGCCATATTTGCTACTGTTATTGCAGCTTCTGTCTATGCACACCTCATAGATTACCACCATTTGCTCCCTCTACTTAAACTGCAGTCACCCTTCTCTGCCATGAGGAGTTTGGCACAGGAATTTTAAGAGTTGATTATATTTCCTTGCAGTATTGAAGTGTATTAGCAACCATCTCACTCCCAATTTATCTATTCATCATAGTCCTTCTCTTCTTTCTAGTTTCTACTTCTAATCGATGGTTGGAGGGGTTTTTGACCTCCTGTGAACAACATTGCTGTATTGCTTTTTTCAAAATTTTTCCTACTTAGCTGTAGTGAAATCCTGCATCTTATTTCTACAGACTTTGTACCCTAATATAGAGATGGAAAGATAAACAGTGTCTTCACAGTGTCAAGGGCTACATTCAATCCCTTCCTCCTGTACACTAGTCTGGTAATTCAGGAGAGAGGAAATAGCATGCTTACATGCAAACAATACAGAACTCAGGTCAGGGGGAACTACCAGTGCTCAGAGTTTAGAAAGGACTGTCTTGTCTGTCAGAAGCAAAAGCCACGATTGTGTGGACACAAAGAAATTGTTTGTGTCTCCTTTCACACACAGAATATCTAACTTTACTTGCTCCCTCAACATCATCTTTTAATATCACATGTGATCTGGTAACATACATACAATCAGATCTTTCTATACAGAGTAACAATATGCCCAAAACGTAGCAGTTTTTGATGATGGCTGCTTAAACTCCCTTTGTTCACCCATCAAACAAAGCAGACTGCCACACCTTTTCTACACTCCCCTCCAGGATTCAGCAACAAAGTTAACCAGATAATTTAAAAATATTTACTACATAGAATAAGCTGACAGGGAAAGTAGACACAGTATTGTGCACACAGGTGCTAAAGAGCTTTACTGATCTCTCACATAATTTAAATGAAACTCCAGAAGCTATGCCAGGATCAGCCTGTCAGAGAAGTTTCAAGAATTTGTTACAACTGGCCAACATCTTTGTTATACAAAGGAATTTAAGTTGGAGATTATAACTGATGTGCATATCTTCTGTACACTGGTTACATTTATGACATAGTTAAGAAAAGAATGTCTAAAGTATACTAATCACTTCAAGATGAACAGCGAAACATAAGCTGTTACATGCAGACAGAAGCTTGTTCCTGACGTAAAAGAAACCAAGTACTCCTCCTTAGTACAATTTCGAAGCCTTAAACAGTGTAATCACAGAAAAAAAAACAGGAAAGGAAATATTTGAAATTAAGGAAAAGAAAGGGATTTATTGTTGCTTAAAACTAAGTATTTTAAATAAAATATGTGGTTTTGCTAAGGCAATTCTGTGAGCAGTTCTGTAGAGATAAATTTGAGCTACTAGCTTCAGTGGTAGTTTCAGGTCAACTATACCACTGTGTGAATGAAAAGTTAAGGAAAAATCCGAAACAATCTAGTTTTAATTTCTAGAAATTAAAAATCTTACAGCATCTTGATTTCCCCTCAATTTTTCAACTCAATTTCATAGAGGACTTTTAACAAGGACTCCTATAAAGGAGAAATCCAGCCAAACAAGCCACTTTTAAATTACTGAACTATGACACGGTGTAGGGAAAACCAACACTACGAATAATGCTGCAATACATGGGGCCACAGTGAAGATGGAGAGAGAGGGAATAGGAAAACAGAAGTGAGAAAGGAAGACGTCACCTCGACTCTTCTGAAGCAGTAGAAGAGTTACTTTCCTGAAATCTTTTACAGCACCATGATCAATGGAAGCTGCCTAAATGAGGATGTTTTTCACAGAAAATCAGAATGATTAAAGTTGGAAGGGACCCCTAGAAGTCACTTGATCCAACCACACTGCTCCAGATGGCTGTCCAGAGAGCTTTTGAATATATTCAAGGTCCTTTTGTACAATGTTGTTTTCAAGATCATAAGCACTCAGCAATACTGGCACCTGGGCCTGTTCTTCCCCAGGTGTGGGACTTTGCATCTCTCCACGCTGATCTTCGTAAGGTTATTGTC
Source organism: Eubucco bourcierii (assembly GCA_013396675.1). NCBI lineage: Eukaryota > Metazoa > Chordata > Aves > Piciformes > Ramphastidae > Eubucco > Eubucco bourcierii. The sequence continues at coordinate 42,936 of VWZE01009411.1, forward strand.
AGCCCACTTCTCCAGCCTGTCAAGGTACTTATAGATGGCAGCATGACCCTCTAGTGTAACAGTCGCTCCTTCCAGTTTGATGTTTCTTGCAAACTGATGAAGGACACACTTTGCTCCATCATCCAGTTCATAAATCAAGGTGCTAAATGGGACTGAACCAGTATCAGCCATTAAGGCACAATGCTAGTCACTGGTCTCCAACTAGACTATGCTGCTGACCACCACCCTTGATGCTTGGCCATTCAGTCAGCTTTCCATCCACCTTGCTGCCCGCTCATCCAGTTTGCACATCAACGTCTTATGGCAGGCAGTGTCAAAGCTCTATTCTTCTGAATCACCTAACATAAA
>VWZE01009411.1:43574-54406 GCA_013396675.1 Eubucco bourcierii
ATTCTTTATGTAGTTTCTTCTGTCATTTAAACAAGTAACTACAGTTGAGAAGATATCTGTCTTTCAGGATCGAGTAATTGCAGGAACAACACAAAGGATGAGCAGCCAAGCCCCTTAAAATCATGGAAAGGAACAGGATAAGGCAAGAGGTCTTTCCCATTTCTCAAATATTTCATGACACAGAAGACCACATTCCTTCCTTACTCATGCATTTTTCTAGCAGTGTACAAATAATCCAGAGCATTCAGAAGATTCACACTATACATTATCTAAATGATGGGATTGAAAAAAAGGACTATATATTGATTGCCAGCCACTTCATAAAGAAAACAACCCAGCAGTTAGAAACAGTGATATTATCAGTACAACGAATGAAGTATATATTAGATGAAGTCACCAGCAACATAAGCCAATTGCATGATTGGTGCTCTACCACAGTATCTGATGGTTGTGCTCAACAGACATTCTGATCTTTTCATGCTCTATATTCCTGATTCCTTGACTGGCATTCATTTTTCCCGCAAGACTTTGAGTTTTGTTCTGTGTGTTCTGTTCTACTTAAATCCAGAGGCAGCAAAGCATATCCACATTTTATCAAAAGACACAGAACACACACAAGGAAAGCTGATTTTGTTCTCAGTGCACACAGTGTTTTCAAGATGCATATCAGTAACACAACAATCATGTACAATTCAAACCAGAAGGCTTACCATGACATGCTCCAGTGCGAACATTAGGGACGAAGCCACGACAGCACGGTTGAGGTTGAGCAGGGTACATTTTGCAGGGGTGACCCCATGCACGCCCAATGGTTGCACAACAGAGCATTTTTGTGCAAACAATTCCAGTTAACTGGTCCTGACATATCTGATTGTTAACTAGTGTGAAACACGGGCCCGTTCTGTAATCTGGAAAAAAAGAAAGAACACTGTATTATTCAAGACAGTATATAAGAAACTATAGAAGGATCACTTTTAAGTCCAAGACATTTAAGAAAATTTTAAGAGGACATGGAAATGTAAGCTATGTCACTGCCTACAGAAGTAGAACAACACCTTCCATAAAAGGTAATGATTTTCACTAGGTTATCTTATCTTCCAATTAATTTCTTTCTGATAGGTGCAAGTAATGAAGAGCTGTTGGATCCAATACTGATCTGTGGATTGACAATGTATCCAATAAAATTAATAATAAGTGAAAGAGTTTTACAAGCAAAAACAAAAACAAAAACCAACTAAAAGAGTACATCACATTACAAAAACAAGGACCAGGAACTGTTTTTCCTGCACCTAGGTTACTTCATGGCAGTTCATGGGAGGGAGTTACAGATCACAACCTCTACACATTTGTTCATTGCACAATGGTCAAGATTCAGAACTAGCAACCGTCACAGAATCAATATTCTTGCTGGAACACTTAGTGCAAAATAGTGCAGCCTACAGAGAAGCGATTGATAAGCCATCATTGATTTTCAAAGGGATGAGACAGTACAACCTACCCAAGCTATATTGAGTATATGGAGTATAGCATGTAAACAGTATGAGATTACACTCCTAGTCAAATTCCTGTAAGTATGTAAATTATTAATATTCAACCTGTGCAAACAGAAAAAAAAAATTGACCTGACAAGGCAACACAAACTGCTAGCAACTACTGACTGAAAATCTCTAGGAACAAATGAGAACCAGGTTGGTTGTTCTAGCCAGATTTCATATCCCTATGGAAACTTTAAGAGGAGTCAAAAAAAACCAAATTGCAAAGCTTCCACTCAGACTTGGTCATGCAAAATAAGACATAAGAACTGGGGGTTACAACTGCTCTCTCTGCCACTTGCCCTATTCTTCCCTTATGGGAAAAACAGACTTCAATACTGATATGTGGGTCACATACTGTCTTCTGCACACTTTCACAGAATCACAGAATACATCTGGTTGGAAGAGACCTCAAATATCATTCAGGCCAACCCTCAACCCACCACTGAAGAGTCAACACTAAACCACGTCTGAAGCACCAGGTACACATACTGCTTAAACACCTCCAAGGTCGGTGACTTCACCACTGTCCTCAGCAGATCATTCCAATGTTTGATAACTCTCTCAGTGAAGAAATATTTCCTGACACCCAACCTAAAACTCCCCTGGTGCAACTTGAAACCATTTACTCTAGTCCTGTTGTTCTACAACAAGAGGTTGGCCCCCTCCTCATTCCAACCTCCCTTCAAGTAGTTGTAGAGAGCAGTATGGTCTCCCCTCAACCTCCTCTTTCTAGACTGCACAACCCCAGCTCCCTCAGAGCTTCCTTGCAGGCCAGGTGTTCCGGGCCCCTCATGAGTCTCACTGCCTTGCTCTGGACATGCCCCAGTACCTCAATGTCCTTCTTGTAGTGAGGCAGCCTCACACAACGCTAGAGGTGTGGTCCCACCAGTGCTTAGTACAAGGGAACAATCATCTCCCTGTTCATGTTGGCAGTGATGTTTCTAATACAAGACAGGATGGTGTTGCATTTAGAGTGCAATTTGTCTCACAAACAAGCTACAAATAGGACAACTGATGCATTCTAGAACTTGGTATTTTCAACCCAAAGTCAAAAACAAGGAAACTGGAACACTATGTCCAGTTCTGGGCCCCTCAGTTCAAGAAGGACCTCGAGCACTGCTTGAAGGAGCCCAGTGCAGAGTCACAAAGATGATCAAGGGAGTGTTACACCTTCCTTATGAGGAAAGGTTGAGGGAGATGGGTCTCTTTAGCTTGGAGGAGACTGGAGAGTGACCTCATTAATGTTGATAATGTGAAAGGCAAGTGTCAGGAGGACAGAGTCAAGCTCTTCTCAGCAATAGGATAAAGGGCAAATGGTGGAAGCTGGAGCACAGAAGGTTCCATATGAGCATAAGGAAAACACCTTTTCACTGTGAGGGTGACAGAACACCGAACAGACTGCTTGAGACATTGTCGAGTTTCTTTCTCTGGAGACACTGAGAACCGAACTGGACACATTCCTGTGTGACCTAGGCAATCCTGCTCTGGCAGGGAGGCTGGAGGTCTTTCAAGGTCCCTTCTAACCTCTAGCATTCTGTGATTCTGTGGCTGTGAACTTTAATCTTTCTTGGTTTTCATTAGAAAATAATCTTCAGCTATACTTTCAAGCTTTTCTTGCATCCATCAAGCCACAAAGATAGAACTTTTAGTGAAACAGATATTATGAAAACACTGTTTGCTAGAAAAAAGGTTTCAGTGATCTTTCATCCAACATACTGGAAGACACAAGGCTTTGCAACAGCTGGTTTAATTACATCTGAGAGCTTTGACAAATCCAGAGAGATTAATTTTTACTATACAGTACTGATCCTGATGACTGATAGCAGAAGACTGTGATCTCATCAACCTATTACCTCATATGAAAACAACAAATATTTGAAACACAGACTGCAGCCATCAGATATAAATTCTAGTAACTCATCTTGTATGGACTTTAGTTAAGGGATAAGGAAAAGACTCCATCACAGATTACAACTGTGTACTTCTTTTATATAAAGTTTACTCATGTATCACAAAGATTGAGGGGGCATACAGGGCAGACTGCACATCTACAATTTCCAAAGCTTGTCTTTACCAGAACTGACAATCTTGACATTCTAGCTTATGTGGAAATTGCTATTCAGAAAGTAAGCTATTCTACTGGATGGTATTGTGTAGTGCATTTGTAGCACATATTCCCCTAGGTTTTTTAACCTAGGTATAAAAATTTTTACACTAGGTATAAAAATACAAATTATATATATTTCTGTTTGATACTTGGTGATCCATAGGCATATTCTGGAGAAGATCTTTCACGGTGAGGAGTTTGGAATTCAGTTGGACAAGATTAAACTTGGAACTTAAATCTGAGTAGTGATTTGTATTTGAGCTCCATTACTTTCTCATAAGACATAAGATGATCATGTGTACACTCTATCATCATTAGCAATGAAAAGTGTGGTTTGGAGAGTGTGTTTGAAAGAGAGATTGGAGAACTTAACCAGATTACAAAGAGTACTTATGCTAGAAAATATGACTTAGATACAAGATATCAATATACTCATTGCTTAATATATCCTATTAAGTAAGAAACGTATGCTCTGGAGACTTATATATACATGCCTACTCATTCCATAGTAGGCAGAGGATATATAAATCACAATGTTGAGGTGCTATAACCAAATAACTTCCAAGGATGTAAGTCTGCAGGAAGGCATTTGAAAATCTGACTATTGTAATTTAAACGGTAGGTCAGAAAAAAAAACCCAAAACAACCAAAACCCAAAACTATTATTAAACTTTCAGATAGACTTGTAAAGAAAAAAATAGATTAATCTCAAAATGCTGAGATCCTGAACAATACTTCTGAATAATGACATATAAACAACACATTCTGAGCTCCTTGAGAGAACGTGCAGTTTATACAACCTTAGGTCACAGAAACATAGCAGCAGACCAGGTAAAGTAACCTAACATCTGGAGCCAACCAGAACAGCTCTTCATACAGCTATGGCAATTTTATTTTAAACAGGATGTAAGGTTTCAGAAGCATGCTTCACAGTATTTTTTTTTTTTAATAATGTAATAAAAATAGTACCCATAACAGATATATAAATTTTTTAAATCTTGTATCCATTCAGTTTATCCAAAATTAAGTCCAAAGGTAAGGAGTTTGGCTAGTGGTTGTTCTTCTAAGAGGTACACATTAAGATTTCACAATATGAAATGAAGGCAGGTTAATAGTAAAGTATGTCTTTTCATGTAAATGTCTCTAGTCACATAGTGTATTTTCAGTTATGAGAAGTAAGCACACCAAAAGCCATTCTGATGATACTTCATAATTTCAAGTAAAGCTATGGATTTGATTCAGAAATTACCATGTGAGGTTCTGTGGTTTGTTTTATAGAGTTACTTAGGCTGTATCATTATGAAGGTTCATCTGACCTTAAAAGTCCTGAGTTTAAAAATCAAGCACCTCTTTATAAATCAAGCACCTCTTACATACCCTTTTTCTTGTCTTATTGTTAGGTGTTTCTTCACTTGCTCCTCTCTCAGCATTGCTGCCAGAATAATTTTGCCAGACAGAATAGTAATTATAAATAATTTCTTGGTTAGAAAGGGTAACTGCTTTGGTTATGAAAGCAATTTTCAGTACATGTATGTAATGCATATTTTTAAACCTCAGAGAATTACATTCCAGTATAAAATCATAGAACCACTTCAGTTGGAAACCACACTTAAGATCCCTAAGTCCAACCATTAATGTAGCACTGCCAAATGATAAGTGCTTCATCACCATGTTTTTTTGATAATTACAGGAATAGTGACTCCACCACCTCTCTGAGTAGCCTATTCCAGTGTGTGATAACCCTTTCAGTAAAAAAAATAAATCTTTCTAACATCTCATATAAACCTCCTCTGGCTCAGCTTGAGACTGTTTGATCTTGTCCTATCACTTGTTACTTAGAAGAGGCCAATACCCCACCCTGCTACAACCTCCTTTTGAGGTAGCTGGAGAAAGCGATAAGGTCCTTCCATGACCTCTTTCTCTAGGCTAACCCACCCCAGTTATTTCAGCTGATTCTCTTTAAGTCTTGTTCTCTAGACCTTTCACTAGCTTTGTTTCTCTTCTTCTGGACACAGTAGAACACACCTCAATACGCATCGTGACCTGAAGAATTACTCCTTTTATCAGAAAACTAAACTGGGGTTTAATATTATTTAATTAAACAAGTGCCTATTTTTTTTTTTCCTGTCTTGTCATCAACAGTTAAAAAACTCTGGAAATCGCATACTGTACTTTTAATTTTAACTATACTACAGTATTTCTATTCTTTCACATAAACATATTTTCTGTATTGGACTGTCTAACAATCATGGTTCTTAGGACCATTTTTAAATCCCTTTTGAAAAATTCTGTCTGCTCTGATTCCACCCTCAATTTAAAACTGGTTATTTGACAAGGAGCCTGTCACAATGATCAGAAACATAAGAATTCAAGTGTTGGATATGGTCCTATACTCACTTATTTTATTTTAATTCCTGTACCTCTGGCCAGAACTAGATGATTCACATGAAAGTGTGCAAAACCTGCTGTAAGTAGGCATGAGATAATGTCTGCCGTATTTTATTTCCTCTTTGTATCTAACACCCACTGCCTCAAAACCTGAGGAAAACAATGCTCTCATTTGGGACAATACATTGAAATATTTCAGCACACATATAAGGATCCAATTTCTATCCGAATTTTGTCACAGTTTTAGCTTCCACAGTTTAATACTGTGTTACCTAACCACTCCTGCCCACGGAATTTTTACCTGTTCTCAAGTAACTCAAAAGAGAAAAGTGAGACACAAGGGGAAGGGAAAGTTAAAAGGCACCTAGACACACTGGGATGTCCACTGCAAAAATCTGAAGAAACAGGAAAACTTGAAGTTTCTTTTCACAGGAAAGCACAGACTGAAGGCTCCTAACACCAAAACAATGTTCCTGTGTCAAACCCAAGAGCACCACTTCTGGTGCAGAGACAAGTCTCCTGCATCCACATAATGTGTATGCGAAAGTTCCAGAAGGGTGAAAGGACACAGACTACAGTCCTGGAGCACGCATTACCTCATATCTGTGAGTGTTAGAAATATTTGTAGGAAGCAATTGTGAAGTCTGTTTCTTCCTTTTTATTTAAACTGAACTCTACAGAACCATAAAGACATAAGGAAGCAATGTGCTTGGAAGTATCTTTAACTATAAGCTATTTGGAATACTGTTATTTCTATTACTGAAAAATATTAAGCATGATAGCCAGTATAAATCAAATGAGAAGCAAGTAAAAGAGGAGGTCTATGTCCTGCCCACTCCCATCAATGAAACAACCAAACCTAATAAACCTTTTGATAAACCTTTTTTGCTGCCCTACAAAGCAAATCTGCCTTTCTTAAGGACATTTAAGGAACCACTTTCCCTTAAGCATGATCTCACAAATATTGATGAAGGGATGAGGAAAGAGGTAATTTCAACTGCTACTATTTGCAGGCTCAAGTATAACAATCAGTTTATTATTACTGACATCTCAAATATTGATTTCATATATCGGCACTATTAGATAAGTAACATAATACGTAGGACCTAGATGCTGGAAAGTAGTACTTGCTGTGATTGTTATCAAGAACTTTATTTCCTTCCAAAAGAAAAATCAGCACAGTGACTGAACGTTCAGGAAACAGAACCTTTAGAGTGCAGAGATTAGGTCTGTACTAGTAAAGATCTGAAGTTAAATTCACCTTGCTAGAAAATGCTCCAACAGGAAACACATTGGAGAAGTAACTTTTTACCAAACCTCTGAGAGGATACTGTGGCAAACTTTTGTATAACTTCCCCTAACATTCAGAGCTCTCCAGGAACACAAAGGTTATTTTTGCTGCTTATTGCTGCACCTGCTCCATGATTACTGACATTTTTTTCAAAGAAACTATCTGAATTTTCCCCTTTTCAATGTGAAATTCAAATGTTTTGATAATTGAAAGTAAAACTGAACTCCACCTTCTTGCAGTGGGAAATCTCACAACGTGTGACTCCTAAGCATGGTGAACAGCAGGACTGGAAGTGCAAGGCAACCACCACTCTACCACTGATTTGGCATAAATGACAGCATTGCCTAGACCTTGTGTTTTGGAGGAAAAAAAGAAGGACTTTAGGGCTTTCCTTGATTAACTGTAACTGACTACTAAAGGGTTGGTTATATTCATAGTTGAACTTGAGCTGAGACCACAAATCCAAAATGTACGCATATGCAAATACTATTCTTCTTGCTCAACTACGACATCTGTAGATCATAAGTCACAGCATGCAAAAAGATAATTAAGAATTAAGAAGGTAAGTATGTTTGTTTTATTAAAGATTATCTGTTTTTTCCTTCAATATTTTAATCATCCTAATATGGAAAACTGTTCTTTCTCCAGCAATGCTTAGCCACCAACATAGAGGGTTCATCATAAGGGAGATTTCAAAGGCAACAGAAGCTAGAGGAATTGTCAGGATTCAGCTTTGTTATAAATGAAATACACTGTAATCAAAGGTGACATCCAACAACTCATATAAAAAAAACACCTAGTCTCTTGGAAAATGAGAGAGATGAGTAGCCTTCCAGTATCTGAATAGGGTCTTCAGGAAGGCTGGGGAGGGACTATTTACAAGCTCTTGCAATGACAGGATGAGGGGCAATGGGTTTAAACTGGCGGAGGGAAGATTTAGTCGAGATGTTAGGAGGAAGTTCTTTCCAGTGAGGGTGGTGAGGCACTGGAACAGGTTGCCCAGGGAGGTTGTGGTTGATCCCTCCCTGGAGGTGTTCAAGGCCAGATTGGATGAGGCCTTGAGTAACCTGTACTAGTGGGAGGTGTCCCTGCCTATGGCAGGGGGTTGGAACAAGATGATCCTTGAGGTCCCTTCCAACCTCACCATTCTATGATTCTATGATTTGCAACAGCTATTAATTTCTCATGGAAAAAGTAATCTGTGGGCAGCACAGGTATTTAGACTCGGAAGTTCACATAAACCAAATCCTGAATAGTAAAGTCTGAGACTCCTATTCCTGTGACTTTTTATCGCTGTTGTTCAGAAAACAATAACATTTATGATTAATTTGAACAGCAAACACTGAAGTCTTTCAAACATTTTAAACTGTAAGCTGAGCCACATCCTCATGATTTATATAGAATTTATTTTGCCATGTAATAGTGAAGACAAGCAGCTAAGTTGAAATAGGTTTTGAACACGTTGAATATATCACGAAGGTTTGAACGCTTTTATACAACTGACAGTTTTCATTTTCAGGTTGAACTTTAACTGCTGTTCTGCTGATCCCACGTGACCATTTCTGACCATCTCCTGCAATGCAATACTTTGAATCACACAAACTCCTGCGACTGATTAGGCAACTTAATATACCCACAGCAAGTGAAATAAGGAGGGTAGCTCTAAATGAATGCAGGATTTTTTAAAAAGGCACGTTTAATGCAGGAGTCTATGTAGGCTTTGTAGCTTTTAGCAAAATGCCAATTTCCACCAGTACTGCTTTCACGGCTATTCTAAGCACATTCTCAATTTTCCCCTTTCTGGGACAGCAAAAACAGTTCTTTTCCAACAGCAACATCCCAGGGTTTGTATGTTCATTTTAACCTAATTGATATTCTGTCAGTTTTAAGCAGATAAAAGTATTATCTGCAGATATTAACTCTTTCTTTTTTTTAATTTAATTTAATTTAATTTAATTTAACTCATTCTTTCACACCTAAACACATTGGAAAGAATGGTAAAATATGAGACAATCACCAATATTTCTGAAATAAAATATTATTTTCTGTTATCGGTCCAAAGAAAATGCTTTAACTATCATAGAATACAAAGCACAATCACAGAATCACAGACAGATTCAGGTTGGAAAAGACCCTCAGGAATCAACTGATAACCCTGCTCTACAAGGTTCTCCTTAAACCATATCCCTAGCACCACATCTAAATGACTTTTAAACACACCCAGGGTTGGTGACTCAACCACCTCCCTGGGCAGCCCATTCCAATGTCTGATCACTCTTACTGGGAAAAAAATGTTTCCTAATATCTAGTCTAAACCTATTCAGCTGCAGCTTGAGGACATTCCCTCGAGTTCTATCAGTATTCACCTGTGAGAAGAGACCAGCAGCAGCCTCTCCACAACGTCCTTTCAGGTAGTTGTAGACAGCAATGAGGTCTCCCCTTAGCCTCCCTCTTCTTCAAACTAAACAGCCCCAGCTCCTTCAGTCGTTCTTCATGATTGATTCCCCAGGCCCTTCACCAGCTTTGTTGCCGTCCCCTGTACTTGCTACAGTACCTCAACATCTCTCTTGTATTGCAGTTCCCAAAACTGAACACAATAATTGAGGTATGGCCTCACCAGAGCTGAGTACAAGGGGACAATCTCCTCCCTACTCCTACTGGACACAGCATTTCTAATACAAGCCAGAATACCACTGGCTTTCTTTGCCAGCCAGACACGCTGCTTGCTCATATTGAGTTGCTTGTCAGGTCCCTTTCTGCCATAGAGCTTTCCAGCCACACTTTCCCAGGCTTGCAGCATTGCTTGCAGTTGTTGTGGCCCAAGTTCAGGACCTGACATTTGGTCTTGTTGAAGTTTATGCCATTAACACTGGCCCATCGACCCAACCTATCCAAGTCCCTCTGTAGAGCCTCCTTACCCTCCTGCAGATCAACACTGCCACCTAGCTTGATGTCATCTGTGAATTTACTTTTGAAAACAATACACAAAACCCTCCAGAGAAAGATACATGGAAATACTTTGATTTTTTCATGTACAGAACTTAAGGGCTTTCAGAAACCAGGTATTTCCATACACAAATTTACTGGAAGAAAATGTTGCATGTGTAACTGCAGTACGATAGACTCACTGCTGCAAAATTTCAAGCGAGTGACAAAAGCCAGGAAATAAAAATTCTTTAATCTTGGTTGCAGCCAGATCTCCCCTTTCAGTTTGTTTAGAGCTTCCTGTAAACNCCCCAGCTCCTTCAGTCGTTCTTCATGATTGATTCCCCAGGCCCTTCACCAGCTTTGTTGCCGTCCCCTGTACTTGCTACAGTACCTCAACATCTCTCTTGTATTGCAGTTCCCAAAACTGAACACAATAATTGAGGTATGGCCTCACCAGAGCTGAGTACAAGGGGACAATCTCCTCCCTACTCCTACTGGACACAGCATTTCTAATACAAGCCAGAATACCACTGGCTTTCTTTGCCAGCCAGACACGCTGCTTGCTCATATTGAGTTGCTTGTC
>VWZE01009413.1:0-37793 GCA_013396675.1 Eubucco bourcierii
AACTGGATGATCTTGCAGGTCCCTTCCAACCCATTCTGTGATTCTCTCCTTAACAGCCCAAACTGTTGTGCTTGCCCAGCACTGATTGTGCTCCACAGACCCTGCTGGGGCTGCAGCCACCCCCAGACCACCACTGCACTTGGCTGAGGAGAAGGAGCTGGTGTGGGGTCTGGGAGCAATCCCAGCCCGTGGGGCAGCAGCCCACAGCGGCTGCCACATCTTGCATGAGCGATGGGTAAGGGAGGCATCATCCCTTTGCCCCCTCGCTCTGCCAGGCAGTGCCATGTGCAGATGTGCAGATTGGGAAAGCCCAACCCAGCTTTCTACCACGCAGCGAGTTACAAACAGGTGGATCAGCAGTTCCTTCTCTAGCAGCAGCGGTTTGGAGAACAAGGACTAGGAGCCATCTCCCTTTCTCTTTGATGAAGGAGCTGCCCATTGCTCAAAGGGAGGGTGGGAGTGGTTGAGGACGGATTGGGGGCCGCAGCAGCTCGCTGAGCTGTGCAGGAGCACTGCAGTAACCCCACCCTGCAGTTCTGTCATGCCTCCATCACCACTAACCAGTCTCACAGGCACTGTGCCACCCTTACAGAAGGGAGCTTTGGCTCTCGGGGCTCTGTAGGGGGTGTTTTTAACTCTGCCAGAGCAAGGCAAGCCCACCTGTTGAAGCACCTCCCCCACTTTCTCAGGTCCCACCAGCCAGCCGAGAGCCCTCGGCAGCCCTCACCTCCTCCCAGCAGCTGGCCCTGCTGCGGGCAGGAGGCACAAACCGCTTCCTGCTGCCCCGTGCTGCCAAAGACCCAAAGCGGGCAGGGTGGGCAGGGCGGGTGGCAGCACCGAGGAGGTGCCAACCAAGCACTCAGCTCACTGCAGGAGAGTGTCAAATCCGGAGCTCTGGGGTGTGAAGCCACCGCAGGCAGGCTCTCAAAACCAGGAGCAGAACCAGAGAATCACAGAATGGTTTGGGTTGGAAAGGAGCTGTAAGATCATCCAGCCCAACCCTCCTCGAACTCTGCCAAGCCTGGTGCTAAACCACGGCCCTCAGCACCACAGCTCTATGGCTTTTAAACACCTCCAGGGATGGGCATTCAACCACCTTCCTGGGCAGTCTGTGCCAGTCTTTGAGAATCTTTTGGGGGAAAGTTTCTTCTAATATCCATCCTAAACCTCCCCTGGTGCAATTTGAGGCTGTTTCCTCTCACCCTATCCCTTGCTACCTGGAAGAAGAGACCAAGCCACACCTCACTCCTACCTCCTTTCAGGCAGCTGTGGAGAGCCAAAAGGTCTTCCCTAGGCCTTCTCTTCTCCAGGCTAAACAATCCCAGTTCCTCAGCTGCTCCTCACCAGCCCTATTTTCTAGATCCTTCACCAGTTTCATTGCCCTGTTCCAGAGCCTCAGTGTCCTTCTTGGAGTGAGGGGCATGTCACAGAGCCTGATTAGAGTCTAAAAGTGAGGAGGTTTTACCACTTATTTTTTGTGGGATAGGACAGACATGTGGGATGATGCATCCAAAGTGACAGTGGAGGGACTTGACACACACACAAGGAGCCAACTCCTTCCCAAAGCATGACGGTGGCTGGAAAGTAGGACTGTGGCACCTCCACCCTCCTCCAGCACCCTGTGAAGCCAAGCAGCAAGGGGATCACACCTCTCCTGTGAAGACCTGCTGAGAGAGTTGGGGTTGTTCAGTCTGGAGAAGGCTCCAAGGAGACCTTATTGTGGTCTTCCAGTATCTAAAGGGGGCTATAAGAAAGCTGGGGAGGGATGTTTTAGGGTGTCAGGTAGGGATAGGACTGGGAGGAATGGATTAAAGCTAGAGAAGGGCAGGTTTAGATTAGATGTTCTTCAGCATGAAGGTGGTGAGAGCCTGGCACAGGTTGCCCAGGGAGGTGGTGGAAGCCTCATCCCTGGAGGTTTTTAATGCCAGGCTGGATGTGGCTCTGGGCAAGCTGATGTAGTGTGAGGTGTCCCTGCCCATGGCAAGAAGGCTGGAACTGGATGATCCTTAAGGTCCCTTCCAACCCTGATGATTTTGATCCATTTTGGGAGGGGGGGAAATGTAGCTGGAGAAATGGCTGTTCAGAGCCACATCTGTGCCCAAGCTTGGACAGAGGGAAGGAGGAGGAGGGCTGCTGCCTTTAGCTGAGCTTTTGTCCCAGCTCTTTATGGCTCCCAAGCCAGTGCTGAGAGAAACAGTTTTAAGCAGCATGAATGAAATTGCAACACAGCAGGTTTCAGGGGCTGCTGCCTCGTTCAACAGAAAGCTGCTGGGAAAAGAGAAACAAAAAGAAGAGCTGAAGGAAAAGAAAAAGCAGGCAGGGCCTCCCCCACCAGCCTCAACCATACACACAGAGAGCTGCAAGGCACGGGAATGCCACTGCCTGTCTGCCCCCAGGAATCTGGCCCTCCACACCTCTTGGTGACCTTGCAGCTTCAGGACACCTCAGCCTTCCCAGGTGGTGGTGGCAAAGCTGGCAGTGCCTATTGTGCCCAAGAAGGCCACCAGCATCCTGGCCTGGAGCAGCAATAATGTGGCCAGCAGGAGTAGAGTAAAGATTGTCCTCCTGTACTCGGCACTGGTGAGGCTGAGTTCAATTTTGGGCCCCTCGTTACAAAAGGACATTGAGGGGTTGGAGTGGGTCCAGAGAAAGGCAACAGAGTTGGGGAAGGGTCTGGAGAACAGGGCTGGGAAGGAGGAGCAGTTTCTGGGTTGTTCAGCCTCAGGAAGAGGAGGCCAAAGGGAGACTTTTGGGCTTCCTACAACTCCCCGAAAGGAGGCTGGAGCCAGGTCAGGGTTGGTCTCCTCTCCCAAGTGACAGGATGAGAGGAAACAGCCTCAAGATGTGCCAGCAGAGGCTTAGGTTGGACATTAGAAAAAAATTCTTGCCTGAAAGGGTTCTCAGAGACTGGACCAGGCTGCCCAGGCAGGTGGGTGAGCCCCCACCTCTGAAGGTGTTCAGAAGAGTCAGATGGTACCCCAGAGGTCTTCCCCAGCTGCAGACATTGTGTGATTCTGATTTCCTCAGCACAAGCAAAGCTCTGCCTTTGAATCAGGTCCTTTGCTCATGGCCCCAAGCTCTGACCTAGAGAAGTGGTATCCCAAAGGCCCCCCCTGATGACAAGGCTTCCCCCAACTCCTCTGTCACCTTTCTCCAGCCACGGCAGCAATCCTGCCCACAGGCTGCCAGCACCTACCCTGCCACGGGTGGGGACTCGCACCCCTGCCCGGCTGGAAGCTGCTCCTGTTTCAGCCTTCTGCCTCCCAGCAGGAATTGAACTGTTTCTTCTGGATGCCCTGGAGGGAGGGAGGATGGTATGGGCATGGGTTTATCCCATCCTGTAGAGCTATCATGACCTGCCTCCAGTGAGAAAACACAGCAGTTATGCAGAGACCAGTTAGTGGCAGTCAGCATCTGAAGATGAGCCAGCAGTGTGCCCAGGTGGGCAGGAGAGCCAATGGCATCCTGGCCTGGATCAGGAGCAGTGTGGCCAGCAGGACCAGGGAAGTTATTCTGTCCCTGTACTCAGCACTGGTCAGGCCACACCTTGAGTCCTGTGTCCAGTTCTGGACCCCTCAATTCAAGAGAGATGTTGAAGTGCTGGAAGGTGCCCAGAGAAGGGCAGCAAGGCTGGTGAGGGGCCTGGAACACAGCCCTGTGAAGAGAGGCTGAGGGAGCTGAGGGTGTGCAGCCTGGAGTAGGCTCAAGGCAGACCTCATTGCTCTCTACAACTATCCGAAGGGAGGTTGTAGCCAGATGGGGTTGGTCTCTTCTCCCAGGCAACCAGCAGAACCACCATGGGACACAGTCTCAAGCTGTGCCAGGGGAGGTCTAGGCTGGATGTTAGGAGGAAGTTCCTGACAGAGAGAGTGACTGGCATTGGAATGGGCTGCCCAGAGAGGTGGTGGAGTCCTCATCCCTGGAGGCGTTCAGGCAAAGCCTGGATGGGGCACTTGGTGCCATGGTCTGGTTGATTGGATAGGGCTGGGTGAAAGGTTGGACTGGGTGATCTTGGAGGTTTCTAACAGCCTGACTGATTCTGTGATCGGCTCCTGTGGCAGAGAGGAGTTGGACCCAGAGTGGTGTCCTCCATGAAGTTTTTTTCCTGGATTTCTTGGTCTCCTCACTCCCCCAGGCTCTGCTCAGCTGTAACATTTCTACTGCTGCCCTACATGGTTGCAGGATGAAAAATGAGCTCCCTTCATTCAGGGAGCTGTGGGTTATTAATTTAAGCCTCTCTGCAAGCCTCAGAGGCAACTCAGGCTACAGGAGAGCTAGAGAGGGACAAGGAGCAATGGTTTGAAACCAGAGCAGGGGAGATCTAGATTGGACCTCAGGAAGAAGTTCTTTACTAAAAAGGGTGTGAGGCACTGAAACAGGCTGCCCAGAGAAACTGTGGACACCTCATCCCTGGAAGTGTTTGGCTGGATAAGGCCTTGAGCAACCTGCTCTAGTGAGAGGTGTCTCTGCCCATGGCAGGGGAGCTGGAACTGGATGATCTTTAAGGTTCCTTCCAACCCATTCTATGATTCTATGAACTCTGCAGCCTTACAGACCAGCATGCTGAGTCTGGTGTCAGCTCCATGTGTTCTGAGGCCACCTGGCACAGGTTCTGGGTCTAAAAACTGCCTTGCTCCCTCTTTCACCTGGCTATTGAGAGCCTGCACTCCACAGTGCTCACCATACCCCTCCTTGCCCACTCTGGTGCCAGCAGGAGCCAGTCAATGCCTGCCAGCCTTCCTGGAGCAGCCAAAGACAACAAAGCAGGCTTGCACCAGAGAGGCACTCTTATCAAGGACACTGTGTTTTGACTCAGTATGAGGAACCTCACTGCCTGGTTTTCTGGACTAGGAGGGGATAAGCAACTCCCAACTGCACAAGATAGACACAACAAAGCCCCAAGGTCGAGTTACAGTTGCAACCACCAGGAGACATATTTCTCTGTGAGAGGAAACAAAGCTCACCACAAAGCTCCTGGAAACCAAGCAGCATCTCTTCCAGTGGCTGCAATCAGACCAAGATCCTCTGCTAGGCAGGCAGCTGCCACCGTGCTAACAACTACAGCAAACAATGCAGGTCACAGAAACACAGAACTGTCAGGGCTGGAAGGGATCTCAAGGATCATCCAGCTCCAACCCCATCTCACACTAGATCAGGTTGCCCAGAACCACATCCTGCCTAGCCTCAAAAACCTCCAGGGATGAGGTTTCCACCACCTTCCTGAGCAACCTGTACCAGTGCCTCTCCACCCTCATGCTGAAGAACTTCTTCCTAATATCTAATCTAAATCTGCCCTCCTCTAGCTTGGATCCATTCCCCTCAGACCTATCCCTACCTAACACCCTAAAACATCCCTCAGCAGCTTTCCTGTAGCCCACTTCAGATACTGGGAGGCCACAATAAGGTCTCCTTAGAGCCTTCTCTTCTCCAAACCTCAACAGCCCCAACTCTCTCAGTCTGTCCTCACAACAGAGCAGCTCCAGCTCTCTGAGCATCCTCATGACCCTTCTCTGGACACCTTCCAGCACCTCCAGATCTTTCCTGTAACAGGGGCTCCAGAGCTGGATGCAGTTCTCTAGGTGAGCTCCCTGCAGAGTGGAGTAGAGGGGCAGAATCACCTCCCTTGACCNCCTACCTAACACCCTAAAACATCCCTCAGCAGCTTTCCTGTAGCCCACTTCAGATACTGGGAGGCCACAATAAGGTCTCCTTAGAGCCTTCTCTTCTCCAAACCTCAACAGCCCCAACTCTCTCAGTCTGTCCTCACAACAGAGCAGCTCCAGCTCTCTGAGCATCCTCATGACCCTTCTCTGGACACCTTCCAGCACCTCCAGATCTTTCCTGTAACAGGGGCTCCAGAGCTGGATGCAGTTCTCTAGGTGAGCTCCCTGCAGAGTGGAGTAGAGGGGCAGAATCACCTCCCTTGACCTGCTGGCCACACTCCTTGATGCAGCCCAGGCTTTGGTTGGCTTTCTGGGCTGCAAGTGCACACTGCTGGCTCACGTTGAGCTTCTCCTTCACCAGCATCCCCATGTTGCCCGTAAATTGAAACACAAACTAACAGAGAGTCAGTTTATGCGGTGCTTTATTCAGGGCCCGGGAACCTGTGGACGAGCGTCCCAAGTCAGGATTCCAAAGACCCTCAGCTTCAGCTCAGCTTTTATACCTTTTTACAGTTTGGCTTACGTGTACATTTCACATTCAGGAATTTCAAAGTAATTACATTTGGTTATATTTTTCATATAGATAACAATTGGTAATCATCCCCAAACCCATAAATCGTCCTGCTTNCATCCCCAAACCCATAAATTGTCCTGCTTGTCTAACCTAAAGATAACGGTTTACTGATCTTTTCCACCACCTGGACTTCTTGTTTATCATTATCACTATGCAACAGCTCGTTATTTCTACATGTTCTGCATGCTCCACTAATCCCTTTGATAACTGTTTCTTCTTCTCAGCACATTCTTTACATGCCTTTTCTACTCGGTTATTCCTTAAGGCCTATATGATAGACTTAGCCCTTAGCCTTACTACTACTAATTCACCTAGTATACAAAATTTCAGTGTCTAAATGTAACAACTAGGTCCCATTTCTCAGGGCTGCTCTCAAGCCAGTCACTGCCCAGCCTATATCGGTGCTTGGGATTGCCTCAATCCAGGTGCAGGACCTTGGACTTGGTCTTGTTGAATTTCATGGGGCTGGCTTGTGCCCACCTCTGCAGCCTGTCAAGGTCCCTCTGATGGATCCCTTCCCTGCAGCCTGTCAAGGTCCCTCTGATGCATCCCTTCCCTGCAGCCTGCCAGCTGCAGCACACAGCTTGGTGTCATGGCTCACCCTACAGCCACCTCAGTGGAAAAAGGCATCCCAGAACCACAGTGCCTCTCGGCCTGAGCTCACATCAGCATCCTCCTGACTTGTTCCCTGGCAGCTCTGCCAGTCACCAAGGCAAACATGGACGAGTTCAGAGGTTTTTATTTGTGTGCAACCCACAAGGAAGCAAAGAGACCCTGATAACCTCTTCCCTTGTGCGCGGCGCTCTGAAGGCTGCCCCCATCGGCGGGAGGCACTTTCTGTACCCGTGGCCTTAAATTGGATTGGGTCTAGTTAAAAATAAACTTTCTGGGGCAGCAGTCTTCCACAGCCCCACTTTGCTCCCATTCCCCTCAAGTTTCCAAGGTGAGGCTGGCCTGGGGGAGCCCTGGCTGGCCTGGCCCATGGGGGTCACAGGATTTCCCAATTTTATTGTGCCAGGTGGTTAATTTTCAAGCTGAAAAGGATTAGGCCAGGCAAAAATCTGAGTCCAGGCCCTTGGGACACACCCACGCTGGCTTTCCACAAGGGCCCAGCCTGTTCATACCCTGACTGAAGCACCCAGATGGGCAGGTGTCATTTTGCTTCACAGCTGATGCCTGCACCTCTCTCCAGTCAAGGGACAAAAGGGCAAAGGTTAATTTGGGGACTAGACAGCTCCTTTCAAGCATTTTTTTTTCCCCATCCCTGATGAAAACCAGAGACAAGGATTCAGTGATGATGTTAGGTGCAAGCACCTCCCACAGCAGCTCCAGGAGGCATCTCTGTGGGGAAAAATCCTTGATGATGTTAGGTGCAAGCACCTTCCACAGTAGCTCCAGGAGGCATCTCTGTGGGGAAAAATCCTTGATGATGTTAGGTGCAAGCACCTCCCACGGCAGCTCCAGGAGGCATCTCTCTGGGGAAAAATCCTTGATGATGTTAGGTGCAAGCACCTCCCACAGCAGCTCCAGGAGGCATCTCTGTGGGGAAAAAAGGAAAAGCTCTCAAGTTGCTGGAGCAGAAATGCTTTTTGGACAGTGACTCCTGCTGGAAAGGGGAAGCCAGCACAGCTACAGAGCAGGGGTGGCCTCACACCAACCTGCTGGAAGAGGCTGGCACAGCACTTCCCTCTCCAGCAGCAGCTGGGGGAATCAGCAGAGCTGAAGCTCGCTGGCAAGTCCTTCTGCAAGCCCCTCAGAGAGGAGCACCTGAAGAATCCTGGGGGCTGTGACCCAGGGAAAGGTTTCTGGTTCTCTGTGAGACACTCCAGAGTTTTCCCATGCTAAAGCACCACCTTCTTGGCTTTGTTTTCAGAAAGTCTGCAGGCCTGGACCACATTTCAGTTTGGCACCAGCTGGAAGCCAAGTGTTGCATTCCTTCAGTTGAAGAGCAGGCTATAGGTGTGCCTGCCATCTCCACCCAGCTTCCTGTTGGTTTTAGCTGCAGCTCACCAAGGAGGCACACAAACAATTCACAAGGCAAACCATCAGCCCTGGGTCGGCAAATTCCCTTCTTCAAGGATCCTCCTCACGCTCTCCACGATGGTCCAGACTTCTGCCATGGCACCTCGGCCTGCAGGGCAAGCACAAAAGCACACAGGGCTCAAACCAGGTCCAACACAGACAGGGTTAGATATGTGCTTCCCCTGGCCCACCACCTCTCCTCTCACAGGCTGGGACATCAGGTGCACCATGGGGGCACAGCAGAGCAAAGCTCACCAAGCAGTAGTGATAGGACAAGGAGCACTGGCTTCAAACTACAGAAGAAGAGATTGAGATTGGATGTTAGGAATAAGTTCTGCACCATGAAGGTGGTGGAACACTGGAACAGGTTCCCCAGGGAGGTGGTTGAGGCCCCATCCTTGGAGATACTCAAGGTGAGGCTCAACAGGGCTCTGGGCAGCCTGATCTAGTTGAGGATGTCTCTGCTGACTGCAGGGTTGACTGGACTGGATGACTTTGGAGGTCCCTTTCAACCCAAACCATTCTATGATTCTAAGTAGCCCCAACATTGTTTCCTGAGGACTCACCCCTCAGAAAGCATCTGTGGAGGTCAGAGGATTTACTTGATCTTACCTGGTTCTGCAGGGGTTTTCAGTTGAATGCCATCAGGGGAGGAGAGCAAGAAGAGTATTCACACTAACTCAGTGTGCTTCACAACTCAGAAGTCTAAGCAGGAGCACAAGCTCCTCAGTGAATGGAGAGAGGCAGGAAACCTCAGAAGGCAACTTGTAAGACCTTAATAAGCACCTCACACTCTGAGTCATCCCCAGGGGAGTCTGCATCAAACCCTTGACCACACAAGGAGTGGTTATCATAGCTCACACTGCTCTGGGGTCAAGCGTGCAGAAATAACCCCCCAAAAAGTATTTGGGTACTAAGAGAGCCAATTTGAAGTGGTTTTTGCCTATAAAAGAGATTTGCCAAGTTCACACCATTCCACTGCCTCTGCAGCCTGACCCATATGAGAGAGAGGTTGTTCTGGATTCACACCAGCTTCAACCCTGGGAGCAATTCTTGTGGCAGGCTCAGTGCTGGGCAGAACAAAATGTGAAAGCTTTTCCTTTTGGTTAGCTGCCAGCTGAACCTCCAATCTACACTGTGCTGTTGCTTCCCTCTGACGAGCCTTTGGAAACTTAGGTTCATTAAATCACCTTGTCCAAGCTCACATCCTGAACTCAGTACTCACTGCTGTAACATGCTGGAGGGGACTGAAGAAAGATCATTTAGAAAAATGTGCCTTATGGGTCTTTAGAAATTAGTTCTGAGAGGTTTTGTTTTCCTCTTTTCCCTGCTCTGCTTCCCCAGCTGGGTTAGCAGGCACACAGGTGAACAGCTAAAGCAGCAGCTTCCAAAGAACAGGAACAACTTGAGGGCAGGCAAGAGCCAGAGGGAAGAGGAAAGGCTCAGCAGGGATTGGTGGGCAGAGCACAGACTCAAATTGACCTGGACCCTCAGTTTTCCAGGAGAGATGAGCCACTTGAGACTTGGTTGGGAGAGAAGCTGTAGAGAACTGAGGATCTCTGATGAACAACAACACTTTTAGAAAGTCAAGAAAACTTGGTTTCCCTGCAAAGTAAAACTCCTTCTCAACTATACCTTTTTTGGACTCCCAGGAGGCCTGAAGCAAGCCACAGACAAGCTGCAGGCAGATCTGGGCCCTTCTGATGTAACCTCAAGGAGAGAAGTTGTAGCTGACAGCTCCTGCTAAACAATTCAAATTCCCTGGCTGTTTCTGCATGGTTTGGCAGAGCTACACCCTTGGAGCACATTTCTTTGTCCTCCACCACCCACATCCTCACCACCTTTGGCACTTCACAGTTGGATTTTTAGGTTCAGCTAAGCAGCAGCCTCCCTACAGCACAGCTGGTGCCTACAGGTAAAAATCTCCTGGGCTGTAGAAATCCAGCCAAAGGGGATGATGAAGACATGAGCAGTTTGGAAATGCTTCTGCAAAGGCAAACTGCTGCAGGCCTACAGGTGGCACAGCCCTTTCCAAAGCCTTCTTTATACCGAGGTATATGGATAGAACCAAGGTCAACAGCCGGCAGCTTATGTTTTCATTATCACAGAATCAGGATGGCATTCAACAAATCCAAGTGCCAGGTGCTGCACTTTGGCCACAACAACCCCATGCAGAGCTACAGGCTAGGGTGGGAGTGGTTGGAGAGCAGCCAAACAGAAAGGGATCTGGGGGTGCTGATTGACACCTGCCTGAACATGAGCCAGCAGTGTGCCCAGGTGGCCAAGAAGGCCAATGGCATCCTGGCCTGCATCAGCAAGAGTGTGGCCAGCAGGAGCAGGGAGCTCATTCTCCCCCTGGACTCTGCACTGCTTAGGCCACACCTTGAGTCCTGTGTCCAGTTCTGGGCCCCTCCATTGAAGAAGGACATTGAGGTGCTTGAGCGTGTCCAGAGAAGGGCAACGAGGCTGGGGAGAGGCCTGGAGCACAGCCCTCTGGAGAGAGGCTGAGGGAGCTGGGATTGGTTAGCCTGGAGAAGAGGAGGCTCAGGGGAGACCTTCTTGCTGTCTNCGGGTCTGGACATGGCACTTGGTGCCATGGTCTGGTCTTGAGGGCTGTGGTAACAGCTTGGACTTGATGAGCTTTGAGGTCTCTTCCAGCCTTGGTGATACTGTGATACAATGGTTTGGTTTGGAAGGGATCTTAAAGATCATCTAGTTCTAATCCCCCTCCCACAGCCACCTCCCTCCTGAGCAGGTTGCTCAAAGCCTCATCCAGCCTGATCTTAAGCACCTCCAGAGCTGAGGTGTCCACAGCTTCTCTGGCCAACCTGTTCTAGTGCCTCACCACCCTGATGGCAAAGAACTTTTTCCTAACGTCCAATCTAAATCTCCCCTGCTCTAGTTTCAAACCATTGCCTCTTGTCCTATCACCACAGGCCCTAATAAAATAGTCCCTCTCCAACTTTTCTGTAGCCCCTTTCAGATACTGGAGGGCCACTTCCAATCAAGGACTGTAACTCTCAACTCCATTTAACTTGTAGCTGGGGCTCTATGTCTAAACCCCCTCATTTATTAAACAAGACAAATTAAGGAGGTGAAGCTTGCAATGCAGAATCTGGATGGTAACCAGGATCTGGCCTGTCTCAGGTGAGACCAGCCAGAGGGGTTGAGGATGATAAAGCTCTCTGACAGCAAGGCAAACCACAATGCCAACAGACAAAACTGGTGCAAACCGAATCTCTTTTCTTCTGCACCAGCTGGGTGAACTTTGCTACCTGCCTGGGCAAAGGCCTTTGTAGATGAAACCCACAAAACTGAACTGAATGTGGAAGAAGAGGCCTTGGTGTGAAAAAGAGTGAGGGAAAGAGAGGAAGAAGTCAGTGGTGGAGGCTATCTTGTGTCCTTGGAGACCTGGAATCCATTAGTGCTGTGCTGGTTTTGGCTGGGACAGAGTGAATGTTCTTCCCAGCGTGGGGCCATGTTTTGGATCTGTGCTGCAAAGAGGGTTGATAACTCAGGGATCTTTTAGTTCCCACTCTCTGTTTGGGGCTTACACAGAGCCAAGGCCTCTTCTGCTCCTCACACCACCCCACCAGCAAGCAGGCATGAGAAGCTGGGAGAGGTGACATCAAGTGGCCAAAGGGATATTCCAGAGCATATGACATCACAGCTTAGCAATAAAACCAGGAGGGAGGTTGGCAGGGGCTGGCTGGGCATCGGTCGGTCGGTGGTGAGCAACTGTTTTCATTGGCATCACTTGTCTGCCATGGGGTTTATTTCTCTCTCTTTGTTATTTGCCTTTTCCCAACCATTCATTATTTTATTTCAATTATTAAACTGCCTTTATCTCAACTCAGGAGTCTGCTCACTCTTAACCCTTCCAATTGTCTCCCCTGCCCCTCTGAGGGGGAGCAAGCGCGAAGCTCAGCTGCGTGGTGCTTAGCTGCTGGCTGGGGTGAAGCCACATCTGCTTTGCCATCATTTTCCTACCTACTGCCAGGAAAATCTTGGTGTTTGCCAACAGGAAAAGCCTGTTGTGAAGTGACTCACAAACTCGAGCAGAGTCGAGTCAGCTGTGGCTATTGCTGCCCCATCCCTCTCCTACAAGCTCCTTCAGGAGCCCACTTGCAGTGGAGACAGCTGAAGTGAAGATGCAGCAGCTCCCCAGTGACTGCTGTTGGAATGAAGAGCTCCTGGTCAGTGCTGGTTTGGTTAACTCTGCTGTGCTGAGCTACAAACCACAGCAGTCTGCAGGCTGCTGCTCACGTGGCTCACACATCCCTGTCACGAGGGCAGCAACCCCTGGGGAAGGGGCAGGGCAGCAGAAGGTGGAAACCCTGTTCACCATCCAGCTCCAACCCATTTGTGCTCTGGGGAGTTAACTCACGTGGCCCCTGGGTTGGTTTTGCATCTCAGATTCCCCCAGTCTGTGAGACAGGGATGACAACACCCAAGGTGCATGAACCTGCAAGAGTAAGGTCATGAGCCTTCAAGAGGCACTCAGTTGCTCGCCACCACCGAGATCCTCCACATGTACTAGGAAAAGATGAAGGGGGAAAAAATGGAGGACAAAGAAGCTGTCCCAGATGGCCCTTCCCCTTCTGTCTGTGTAGAAGGACCTCTTCTGGGCGTTTTCCCTTAACCAATTGGATGTAATTAGGTCGAAAATCCCAGCAGAAGTGTAATGGTCTAAGATATTTCAACTGGTGCCTGAGTTCCTTGACTACACTTCACCTAACTGTAAATATTTCTTAGTCCTCAGCTACTGAAAAAGACTCCCTAGAAGCACTGCACCTGCCTAAGAGTTCAAAAGTTAAGTCAGCTCTGCAATTTAGCCCTGAAGAACATTTCAGCTTCATGTCCTGGCTATCAGCTGTTCATGGAGCTATCTGCCAGAGCAGTTACAATCCTGCTGGAGCTGGGCTTGTTAGACAAAGGTAGGAGTACACCACTGTGCAGGCAACAGCACATTTGCTCTCCTAGTGAGAACTGGGGGACACATTCCACAGGCAATTTTTTCCAAGGAAAGGCTGATGAAAGAAATGAATCCATTCATCTAGCTTGCTTGTGTAAAAACCCTCCTCAAAATCTCCCCAAAGCTAAAGTGCTTCCTTTTAAAGCAACTCCTAAAACAAACAAAAAAAAATGAGGCCTTTTTAGTAGCATTTCTTAGCACTGCAAGTTAGGTCTTTGAAAGAGAACAATCTTCCTTATCTGCCCCTCTTTCACCTCATAGCTAGACCTGATGTCAAAAACTCAGCTGAGAAGCTGCAAAGTAATGCAGGCAACAAACAGCTAACAAATATTAGGGTAGCCAGCTGCACCCTCAGCCTCTGCCTGCAAAGACTTTGCCCTCACTGCTTGCTCTTGGGGAGAAGATATTATCCTTCTGTGGGAGATGAAGAACTGAGGCACAATAAGAATAACCCACGGGCAAGAGTAGGACACCCAAATCCCAGGCTGATAATGCTCACAGCAACTCCTCCTCCTTTTTGATCTCCTAGCCTCTTGGGTGAGCATTTCTGTTAAAATATCAGGCCTAGCTATCTCATTTGAAGGCCTTGGATGGTTCCTTCACACTAAGGAATTAGTGAACAATAATCCTAGATAGCAGCCACAGCACAGGGCTGAGTTTCAATTTGTACAAAGCCTGGCAGGGAGGGCCTGCTCCTCACAGTTCCAACACCCTGAAGGCCACAGAATATCCAGGGAGAAGGGTAAAAGCAGCAGGCCTGTAGGGAAGAGTCAGAAGACATGCAAGAGGACTGACCTTCATCTCCACACACCAGTTTTTTCACCACACAGGGGATCTCTGTGTAGCCAAAGCCCTTCAGCCGCTCCACCTGCTGAGCTGTGATGGGATGTTCCCACATGGCCGTGTTCATGGCTGGGCAGAAGAGCAGAGGTTTGCTCAGATCCCAGGCACGGATGACACAAGTCTGCAAGAGAGCCAAGAGGGTTCAGCTGGGAGGATGGGCTGCCTACCCTCATTCCTTTGCTGTGCAGAAGCTCCTTCCCAGCTCGGGCGTCGCCAGAGGGCCAAAAGCCTCGATCTGGCAGTGCTAACCCACAGGGATGATACCATTTGTATCACGTCTCAGCAAAGCCCTTCCCTGACAGGCAAGAAAGATGAGGGAGGCTACAAAGAGGATCCATCCCATCCCACCATGGTGTGGGGCCAAGCAAGCAGCCCAGTTGCTGGAGCAAACCAAGCTGGCACAAGAGACATGCGGACTGCCAGCTCATGTGGGAGACCAAAAGGAGTGGAGAGGTGGTTGCAGGTCCTATCAGCTCCAGAGAAACCCCCAGGGCAACACTTCAGATGAGCCAGCTGAAGAGATAAACAGCAAAAGCTGGCAAGGAAGAGCTTCAGTGGTAGGCCAACTGGATCCTCACAAGGGCAGCACTGCTGCTTCCAGGCTACCAAGAGAGGACAAGACAAACA
The DNA here is from genome assembly GCA_013396675.1 of Eubucco bourcierii. NCBI lineage: Eukaryota > Metazoa > Chordata > Aves > Piciformes > Ramphastidae > Eubucco > Eubucco bourcierii. Next base: position 14,705 of record VWZE01009413.1, read on the forward strand.
CCTGGGCTGTGGCAGATGACAAACAATAGAGCAGCTCTGGTGTGCTACAGGGAATCCTGTCTGACTGCTCTGTCCTGCACAGCTCCCAGATAACCTCATATTGCCTCATTGCCTCACAAAGAGAAATAAATGCTGCTTGCTCTTAGTGGGATGTCCAGCAGCTTCCCCAGGCCCAGTAGCATTGACATAATGCAAAAGAAGCTGCCCAGGCAGCACCAGTCCCTGGTGCAGAGTTGCAGCTCAGACCTCACAAGAACCCTGCCCGTCCTTTTTCACGCCCTATGATTTGAACCCTTCCTAGCACGAGGAAGCCTGATGGAATCTGTTCCAACCTGCCAGTCAAGCACCTCCAGTGCTTGCTTTCCTTTGCAGAAGCTACTTCCCCCCTCCACAAATCTCTCTGAAAAGCCTGGCAGGAGTTGGTGAAGTCATACAGCCCTTTCTGAGCATTTCCTTCTCCTACCACCATCCGACCTACAGTGCCAAGACCCAGAAGGACAAGAATTTGCTTGTCCCTCCCACAGCACACTTTGGCTTCTCTCAGATCTCCAGTGATCTGCTCAGATAGACAAAGGCTGCTGCTCTGGGTGTATTTTGGGCATTTACAGGCAACTCCCCTTACCTGCACAGGTGAGTGGGTCAGGCAGGGCTCCCCAGCCAGAGCTGATGGGCTGCTCTGCAACCCTAGCTTTAGCCTCCTTACGTTGCTGAAGGGTGATGTACCACAGTAACATCTGCAGCTTCCTCGCAGGCCTTTTGGGCAGTTAATGCTTAATGACTTTCCCTAATGAAGGCCTAACACCTGGACACAAAGCATCAGCCCCTCTGAAGGTCTCCATTACCCAGCAGAGAAGCACATTCTCTTTTAAGACACTTTTGGAGCAGCCTTTGAGCTAGAGTACTTCGAAGCCCCTGAAAGCAAGCTCAAACAAGTCAAATCCCCTGTAGCTGAAATGGGAAGGTAAGGAAGCATGAGCCATGTCTGAATTTCTGTGCTAAGCACCAAGGTGAGGTCACAGGAAGTCAGCACTTTGATCTCACAGGTGTCTTTCCAGATTGCATCTCAGAAATGCAAGAGAAGAACCCAAAAGTGAGGGCAAATGTGTCTGTGCACATGTGCGTATGTGTGTACAGGCATGACAGGGAGAGGGTAAAAGGCAGGCAGAGGGAGCTACCACCTGCCAGAAAAAGCAGGAGAGGCACAGAACAGGGACTGGGAGGTAATGGAAGACACTGACAGAAGTGAGGAGTGAAAAGAGATGTAGGTCAAGGAAGGAACAAACAGCTGTTTGAGGAGGACATGGGGAGCTATGGTGGAGGAAGAGAGAAACAAGCAGCTGAAGTGGGAGCAGAAGATGCAAATCTCGCCGTTCTCGGTGCTCAGAAGCACAGGAGTTTCCATCAAAGAAAGTGCAGTGTGAGAGAGGAGAGGAGAGAAGCCTCCAGCAGAGGCCCTGCTTACTCACCAGCAGGTTGTCACAGATGCCGTTGGCCAGCTTGGCCAGCGTGTTGGCATCCAGAGGTGCCACCACCATAAGGTCAGCCCAGCGCCTGAGCTCGATGTGCAGCACGGGGTCTGAACGGCCTCTCCACAGCTGGGGAGCAGAGGAGATGGAGATTACCTACCCCTCACCACCGGCACCACGACCAGCAAGCGCTTCCAGTTCCACACCAGCGACCACCACCTACACTTGAGGACAAAGAATGACTCTCCCATCAAGTAGGGCATACAGTGTCAAGGCCCAGCCTGACAGGACAAGGGGCAATGGGTGGAAGCTGAAGCGTAGGAAGGTTCAGTTAAAGATGATGAATTTTTTCCCCTGTGAGGGTGGCAGAGCGCTGGCACAGGCTGCCCAGGGGGGTTGTGGAGTCTCCCTCTCTGGAGATATTCAAAACGGACCTGGATGCCTTCCTGTGTGATCTGCTCTAAGTGATTCTGCTCTGCAGGGGGAGTGGACTGGTTGAGCTTTGGAGCTCCCTTCCAGCCCCGGACATTCTGTGATTTAAAATACATTCTTACCCTAAAAGGTTGGACTGGATGAGCCTTGAGGGCCCTTCCAACCTGGTACTCTATGAATCTATGACCTGAAAGCATGGAGAACCTGAAATCACTTTGCTGACCTCCTGTCCCCCACTGAAGGTTGTCTTGCAGCTACCTTTAGGAAGCACAGGATGAAGACATTCATAGAGTAGTTTGGGTTGGAAGGGACTTTAAAGCTCATTCAGTCCAAACTCCCCTGCCACGGGCAGGAGCACCTTCCACTAGCCCAGGCTGCTCAAGGTCCCATCCAACCTGGCCTTGATAACCTTTGTGGAGAAGGCATCCATGAGCCCCCTGAGCAACCTGTTCCAGTGTCTCCCCACCCTCACTAGAAAGAATTTCTTCCTAATCTCCAGTCTCAATCTGCCTTCCCCCAGCTTCATTCCTTCTCATCCTGTCACAAGCAGCCCTTGTCAAAAGTCCCTTCCTGGCTTTCAGGTACTAGAAGAGCCCTGAGCATGTGTAGAGCTCGGTGCTACAACTGGGTGTCCTTTCCTCACAAAGAACATTCACACCCCCAATAACCACAAATTCCAACTCAGAGGAAAGGGCTTTCCTTATCCACACCATTCCTTGGCTTCAGAATTGTTCAGAAGAGCTCCCTCAACCCTTGGTGTATCCAAGTGGGGAAAAGAGCTCCATCCTCTCAGCCAACTGACACCAGACAGGACCAAACCAGGGGTCACACTTCCTGAGGCACCCATGAGACCTATAAGCCTCACATTCATTTCAAGTGAGTATTTGTATTTTCACTACAGCTCTGAGTTGCTCAGGAGAGAACTGGTCTCTTCTTAAAGAGCACAGTTAAGTAGGAAAGTATCAAGAGAAGCAGAAAACAGCACCAGGTGCTTCAATCCCCAGAAAGCACACACAACCACAGGCCAGCAAGAGGTGCACCAGGGCCACAAACTGCTCCTTCTCTGAGTCACTGGAAACCACAACAAAAAGATGGCACCCAGAAAGCTGGTGCTCTCTGACACCTTTCCCAGCCCCTCCACTCCTGTTTCCTCTAGAAGCATGGAAAATTGGTTTACACTTGGAGTAAAACATCTCACAAACTGATGCTGAGCAGGTTTATCTCCCACCCCTCTGTCAAAACAACCTGCTCCATGCTTGCTTTCCAAGCCTCAAATCCTCACTCACACATCTCTTCTATCACCCTACCATGGGTTCCTTAGAAATAACTGGTGGGAACTGTAGCACCCTGGGACCTTGCAGATCTTCACCAACCTCCCAGAGCAGCCAGAAAGCTTCCTGGCCACCTCTTCTCTCCACATGTGTGTAAATGCCTTGGCAGTACTGGTAAGGAGTAGATACCTCTACTCTACCAGGAGTAGTACCCTCTACTCAGTTGGTACTGCAAAGCAGAGAGAAAATGTCTACGGCATTGCTGATACAATGAAGCTCTTCAGACAGGGACTCTCAAAGCATGACAGCAAGACTGTGGCCAAGAGAAAAAAAGTCATTTTGCAGGGCCTAGAGATCATAGCATCACAGAATGGGTTAGGTTGGAAAGGGGCTTCAAGATCATTCAGTTCCAACCTCCCTGCCAGAGGCAGGAACACTTTCCACCAGCCCAGGTTGCTCAAGGTTCCATCCAACCTGGTCCTGAACACCTTTGGGGAGGAGGTATCCACAACCTCCCTGGGCAACCTGTGTCAGTGTCTCAGTACCTTCACTGTAAGGAATTTCTTTCTAATCTTCAGTATAAATCTCCCCTCCTCAGGCTCAAATCCATTCCCTCTCATCCCATCACAGAATGCTGAGCTATCCCTTGCTGGAATTGCTCAGGCTGCAGAGATGCAAACCTCACTTCCACCAGGAGAGCTTTCCTTTCACACTGCTGCACCACTGGTGGCCCCATTCAACAGGAGGTTCCCAGTCAGGCACCAGCAGTGTGGGTAGGTTTGTGAATGTCAGAGATGTCTGTAGATGGGGAACAAGCAGCATTCATGAGAATTCACCTTCTGCCTCTGTGAGGAGGGTGAGTCATAGCAGGCAGCAAACAGCCTCACCGCAGCTCTGCAGCGGCTTGCTTGACATTTCTTGACAGTCCTCGCAGAGCTGTGGGTAGCAGCTGAGCCCAGGGTGTTGGGAGATCACCTCTACCCTCACTGCAAGTCTGCTAAGGTGGCACAAAGCCCTCTGGTGCTTCTCTTCCTCATTTACAGCCAGGCTGGAACCGTGATCTTTGAAAGCCACATTCCAAAGCACAGGTTAGAAGAAGAAAGCAGTGAGTCTTGGCCCAAACCAAGGGAGTGCTGCAACGCAGCTCAGAGGAATGCTTCTGCTTGCTGTTCAGCACTCAAACAACTCTCAGTCTCTCAGGGAGCCTGCTTTTTTCCTTCCTGAAGCATGACCCACTGACCTTCTGGAAACAGAAAGCAGGACTGTGTGACAAGACCACTTGAATTACAACACATGTGGCTACTGGGGACAGGTCAGAAGCCCTTGCAGCCTCCAGAAGCAGAGCAACTCACCTGCCACTCATCTTCGTCGCTGTAGAGGGTGACAGGAATCTCCTGGGCACTGTAGAAATGTTTTGCTCTCTCAGTAGTGACCACCTTCACTTCCAGCTAATCAGAAAAGACAAGGCCAATGGTTAGACTTGAGGACAGCCTTGTAAAGCTGAGCAGAGGAGGAAGGCTTCAGCTGCAAAGACTCTGAAAGGATTCCAAGAACCTTTCCCTGTTCCCAGCTGGAAGGTCAGGCCAAGACAGGTATTCATAGGAGCTGAAGACTCACCCCACTCTAAAATGGGCAGGTGATTTGTGTCCCCCTGCCAACCATGCTCACAAGGGCAGTTCACAGCAGAGAGGACAGAGCAGGTCAGAACGAGGTGCAGCTCTGCACAGAACTTCAAAGAGACAGTAAGAAGCAGTAAGCCACAGTAATGTGAAAGGTGCCCTTTCATCTCCAAACAGGCCTGCCAAAGGGCACAGAAGCACCTTGCCTCAGTGGATTCCCTCAACCACAGGCCAGAGAGCTGCCAAGAGCTGGCATGGCCACAGGGCACTTGCAGGATCAGTCTTCCCACACTCCCAGCCAAGAGGAAGCTCAGGCTATGAGAAAGCACAGTGCTGAGTAATGAGAAGAACTGCTGAGGGACAAGCAGGTTTGCTGGGGCTCAACCCCACCAGCACAAAGCAAATCCACCTCTGCTGCACAAAGCTTCATGAGAAAGAGGGGCTTTGGACAACAGAGTGTAAGTTCTTGGTCAAGTGGACCATGGTGGGCACCTCTGTCTCTACTCCTACCTCTCCCTCTCTTGATGACCTCCTGATGCCAAAGGTAGGGAGGTACCTATTGGATACTGTTTTTTACACCTGTGGTAATCAGACTTGCTTCCAACGGGGATAAAACCACCAGAAGCAAGTTGGAGTTGTGCCTTGCAGCTCTCCTTCCTATCAAGGTAAGGTGTTGGAAGAGGAAAACCTCCAGAGCAGGCATGTTCAGAGCACAGGGATTCTGTGCAGCCAAAGCAGTAAGTCTCTGGTTCCACAAAAGGAAAGAGAGACTGGATGAAAGCAGAGGAAGGTTGTCTAGAACCTTAGATAAACCTGCCTTGGTGAAAGGCAGTAGAGCCTCCAGCAGGGAAACTCCATCATGCTGATGGATGTTTATGTGATCTGCACACACAGGAGCTGCTAAGGTGGCCTACATCATGAGATCCTTCTATTTCCTCCTGCAGAAGTCTTAACAAGTGGAAAAAGTCTTTTCCACCCCCCTGATTTCTATATGTGAACAAGTGTCACTGCCACTCAGGCTGCAAAGCAGAACCAGCACTGGAGCAGCTCTGCATGTGCTGATCACCCATGCAGGACATGCAACTGCACTGCCATCTGCAATTCCTCCCAAGGAGGTACCTCCAAACCAGGCAACAGATGGGCCAGTGCATGGAGGGAGTGCTTCAAGAGGACTGGGAATGTGGAAGGGGCACCTCAAGTCACCAGGGATGGGGAAAAATAATTCATTTCCTTGTTCTTGGCCACATTCCACCCAGCTCTGCTCACAGAACCACAGAATGTTAGGAGGTTGGAAGGGAGCTTGGAAAAGCATCCAGTCCAACCCCCCTGCCAGAGCAGCATCACCCAGGGCAGGTCACACAGGAACACATCCAGGTGAGTTTTGAATATCTCCAAAGGAGACTCCACAACCTCTCTGGGCAGCCTGCTCCAGGGCTGAGTCACCCTCACAGTGAAGAAGCTTTTCCTTCTGTTCCTGTGGAACCTCCTCTGCTCCAGCTTGCCCCCATTGCCCCTTGTCCTATCACTGCATATCCCTGAGCAGACCCTGGTTGCATCCTCCCCACACATCTTTATCACCCACAATGAGAGTAGCCCTCAGGCTCCTCTGCCCCAGCTCCCTCAGCCTGTCCTCCCAGGGAGATGTTCTGCTCCCTTCAGCAGCTTGGTGGCTCTGTGTTGGACTCTTTCAAGCAGTTCCCTGAGGTCCTTCTTGAACTGAGAGGCCCAAAACTGGACAAAATATTCCAGATGTGGCCTCACCAGGGCAGAGCAGAGAGGGAGGAGAACCTCTCAATTGACTTAACCACACACTGGGACGCCAGTCTTGGCTACAATGGCACATTGCTGGCTCACAGTCATCCTACCCACCAGGAACCCCAGGCTGCTCTCCTCTGCTCTCCAACAGGTCAATCCCCAACCTATACTGGTCCATGGAGTTGTTCTTTCCCAAACAGTTTGCCCTCGTTGCTCCTTCAGGCAGTTCACAGTGCAACCTGCTGTGTGGTTCTATCAGCCCAGGATAGAAACGAGGAGAATTCAGACTCACCAACAACTCCTCCCTGCTAGGATACTGCAGCCTGTGAGGCACAAAACTCAAACAGCCTGCTGGAAACCTTCAGCCTCCTCAATCTCCTTCAGCCTCCCCAGTGGCAGCTGAAGTGACAAAAACATGCTAAGCAACCTTCCTAAGATGTTCTACTCGACTGGGAATGGAGCAGTGGTGGTAAGCTGCATCCTGCATCACTACAACAGTTGGGAGCAGTGGGGGAAAAAAAATCCCAATCTTAGTGGATTGTGGTCTTTGGGAATTGCTCCTCTTCCCTGAAGAAAAAGGCATGGGACAGATGCAGGTAACAGCAGTGCTTGGGGCTCTGTGTGTTTGGTTCTTTGTTCTCCTTCAGGTGACCTCAAGTTGGAATCCCAGCTGCGTTTCTCATGCTCTCAGGTGTGAAGATCATACTGACAGCAACCAACCCATCAGTTTCCATCTTCACCTCCCCTCCCCTCACAGGAAGCTCTTTGGAACCCACAAAGGGGCTGCCACCGCTGCTCTGCCCTGGCCTTCAGGGAGGTGTTAAGCTCCCAGGCTGTGAGGTGCTGTTGATTTGGTGATTTGAAAGAGCACTGTGCAGTTTAAAAGGGCAGGTCTGCTCTCCAAACTGCTGCCAGCAGACCAGGTCTGCACTGGAAGCTGTCAGCAGTAATGTTTGTTAGTGACACTCTGCTCTTTTTTTTTTTTTATTCCCCTTCTGCTTGGTTGGGGCTTTTTGGCTTGAGTTTTTGGGTTTGTTTTTCATTTTGTTTTGTTTTAAATTTGTTTTGTTTAATTTTGGGGTTTTTTTTGTTTGGTCTTTTTTTTTTTTTTTATCCTTTTTTTTTTTTTAATCCTTTTGTTTTGTTTTCCAAACCATTTCTGAGCTTTAAAAAAAAAGGAAAAGTCATTCTTCAAAGCACAAACCCAGGAAGAAGGCAAAGCTGACTCTCCAGGACTGCATCCAGCCACATCAGAAGGGATGGTCAAGGACTCTAAGCACTGGTGACTCCCCCACCCTCCCAAGGGAAGCTGCTCCATTAGTTAAATAGCCTCCCTAATTAAGGTTTTCTGCTTGGGGTGGGCTCCTGGCTCCCTTGTTCTGAGCAAGTCAGTGACATGGACAGAGGAATGGAATGCAGCCTCAGCAAGTTTGCAGATGACACCAAGCTGTGTGGCACAGTCGACTTGCTAGAGGGCAGGGATCCATCCTGAGGGACCCGGACAGGCTGAGAGGTGGGCCCAGGCCAACCTCATGAGATTCAACAAGGCCAAGTGTAAGGTCCTGCACCTGGGTAGGCACAATCCCAAGCACAAATACAGGCTGGGTGGTGAATGGCTGGAGAGCAGCCCTGAGGAAAAGGACCTTGGAGTCTGGGGTGATGAAAAGCTCAACATGAGCCTGCAGTGTGCACATGCAGCCCAGACAGCAACTGAGTCCTGGGCTGCATCAAGAGCAGCGTGGCCAGCAGGGCAAGGGAGGGGATTCTGCCACTTTTCTCTTGTCAGACCCCACCTGCAGTCCTGGGTGCAGTTCTGGAACCCTCAGCACAGGAAGGACATGGAAGTGTTGGAGTGGGTCCAGAGGAGGCCACAAAGATGATCAGAGGGCTGCAGCAGCTCTGCTATGAGGACAGGCTGAGAGAGTTGGGGCTCTGCAGCCTGGAAAAGAGAAGGCTTCGAGGGGACCTGATAGGAGCCTTCCAGTATCTGAAGGGGGCCTACAGGAAGGCTGGGGAAGGATTATTTACAAGGTCCTGCAATGACAGGACAAGGGGCAATGGGTTTGAACTGGCAGAGGGGAGATTTAGACTGGATGTTAGGAGGAAGTTCTTTACAGTGACGGTGGTGAGACACTAGCACAGGTTGCCCAGGGAGGTCGTGGATGCTCCCTCCCTGGAGGTGTTCAAGGCCAGATTGGATGAGGCCTTGAGTAACCTGTACTAGTGGGAGGTGTCCCTGCCTATGGCAGGGTGTTGGAACTAGATGATCCTTGAGGTCCCTTCCAACCTTACCATTCTATGATTCTATAAGTCCTTCAAGCCCCTGCAGCTATGCTAGAAAGAGATCTGTGTTCTTCAGTTCACTTTAGCCCAGATAGGGTTTTTTTCCTGTTTACCTGGCACACCCTCTGTTTGCCCCTGTCTATATCTCTGCTTAAAGATATAGTCTGGCCATGCTCACAACCTCCTGCACTGCAGACAAGGGTTCTTTAACTTGGACCAGTTCAGCCACTTCTGCAAAAGAAACTTCACTGCAAAGCTGCTTTCCTGTGCTCACACAATATTCACACACTCACACAATGCTTTAGGCTGGAGGGGACTTTTAAAGGTCATTGAGTCCAACCTCCCTGCAGTCTGCAGGGACATCTGCAACTACAGCAGGTTGCTCAGAGCCACAAACAACCTGACCTGGAATGGTTCCAGGGGTGGGGGACCTACCACCTCTCTGGGCAACCTGGGACAGGGCCTCACCACCCTTAGGGTAGAACTTTGGTTCCTTCCATCTAGTCTGAATGTCTCTCTTTCAGTCCAAACCACCATCCCTTGTCCTGTCACAAGCATCCCGGCTCAAAAGTCTGCCCCCAGCTTTCTGACTGGCCTCTTTGAGCACTGAAAGGCCACCAAAAGGTCTCCCTGGAGCCTTCTCTCCAAGCTGAACAAGCCCAGCTCTCACAGCAGAGGGCTTCCAGCTCTCCCAGCATTGCTGTGACACTCTCTGGCCCTGCTCCAACAGGTCCCTGTCTCTGCTGTGCTGAGGACTCCAGAGCTGGCTCCAGAACTGCAAGGGGAGTCTCAGCAGAGCACAGCAGAGAGGCAGAATCCCCTCCCTACCCCTGCTGCTCACACTGCTGGGGATCAACTCGGGGCACAGATGGGGCTGGGCTGGCAGCACTTGGTGCTTTTCACTCCCAGCACCCTGAAGTCCTTCAGGGCTGCTCCCCAGACCTTTATCACCCAGACTTTTGATACAACTGCTGCAGAAGAGAAGAGAACAAGTAGGGATTGTTTAGCCTGGAGAAGAGGAGGCTGACAAAGACTTTTTTCCTCTCTCCAACTCCCTGAAGGGAGGTTGTAGAGAGGTGGGGGTTGGTCTTTTCTCCCAAGTAACCAGTGACACCACGAGAAGAAATGGCCTCAAGTTGCACCAGGGGAAGTTTAGGTTGGATAGCAGGAAAAAAATATTTCCTTGCAAGAGTGGTCAGGCATTGGAGCAGGCTGCCCAGGGGGGTGGTGGAGTCACCATCCCTGGAGGTGCTCTAAAGACACGTAGATGTGGCACTTTAAGGATGTGGTTTAGTGGGCATGGTTGTAGTGGCTTCACAGTTGGACTTGATGATCTTAGAGATCTTTTCCAACCTTCATGAGTCTATGATCCTCTGTTAAATGGCACCCATGAGCTGACATAGAGGCTGCCTGGCAGAAGCACAACGAAAAGGCATCATCATGCCATTGAAACCTGCAAGTCCAGATCATAGAATCACAGAATGGTAAGGTTGAAAGGGACCTCAAGGATCATCTAGTTCCAACCCCCTGCCATAGGCAGGGACACCTCCCACTAGCACAGGTCACTCAAGTCCTCATCCAATCTGGCCTTGAACACCTCCAGGGAGGGAGCATCCACGACCTCCCTGGGCAACCTGTGCCAGTGTCTCACCACCCTCACTGTAAAGAACTTCCTCCTAACATCCAGTCTAAATCTCCCCTCTGACACTTCAGACCCATTGCCCCTTGTCCTGTCGTTGTAGGACCTTGTGAATAATCCTTCCCCAGCCTTCCTGTAGGCCCCCTTCAGATACTGGAAGGCTACTATCAGGTCCCCTCAAAGCCTTCTCTTCTCCAGGCTGCAGAGCCCCAACTCTCTCAGCCTGTCCTCACAGGAGAGCTGCTGCAGTCCTCTGATGATCTTTGTGGCCTCCTCTGGACTGGCTCCAACACTTCCATGTCCTTCCTGTGCTGAGGGTTCCAGAACTGCACACAGTACTCCAGGTGGGGTCTGAGGAGAGCAGAGTAAAGTGGTAGAATCACCTCCCTTGCCCTGCTGGCCAAGCTGCTCTTGATGCAGCCTAGGACTCGGTTGGATGACACCCTGCAGCTTCAAGAGAGGCACATTTCGCTCACAGAGGAGCTGGCCTTGCTTTGTGACTAACCAAATACCCTGTCAGGCCACTCCAAAACTCTAGGAATCAGCCTGAGACAACCTGTGTGAGTAGTACAGCCCTAAGTGTCACCCAGAGTGTTCTGGCCAGGCGCTTCATGCTGGCTCCCCGCAGCCCCAGCTGCAAAGGAAGTAAAAGGTGTAAGCTGATGCTGTGCAGATTTCCCAGCTCTTCAGAAGGGTTAAACAAAAGGCAGTAAGATCACATCACATCCAGCATCACCCTCGAGGAGATGTTAACCTCTAATGAGTGCCAAATCACACTGCCAAGTTGTTCACCGAGGATTCTTTCAGCCAGAACACCAATTTAAACGAACGACTCAGGTTGCAAGCCTCTGACCACATCTCTCCTACTCTCAAAGCCTTCCTCTGCTCCTCCTGCCCTGCTTTCCATGATGGCTTTGTAAAGTTCTGTTCCAGCAGTAAAGAAACCAAGGCAACAGGCTCAACAGATGTGTCACACTGGCTCAGTTGGGCTTTAAATCAGGCTTTGAAATCATAGAATCACAGAGCTGCTTGGGCTGGAAAAGCCCTCTGAGATCATCAAGCCCAACCACCATGGCCATTAAGCCATGTCCCCAAGTGCCACATCCACATGTTTCTTGCACACCTCCAATCATGTCAGAACTGAGTGAAGAAATTGTTTTAATAAGTCTCATCAGCTCCTGAACTGGATGTTTCACTTTTGCTTTTTAAGCCATTAAAACTTAAAACCCAGTGGCCACAAAGTCTGTGATGGATGTCACAGAAGCTACAGGCCCTCAGAGAGGTCAGGTCCAGCCATCTGTGGTTTTTAATGATGAATTTAATGCTCAGAGAGGAGGAACACACTTGACCTGGATTCCTACAGCAGATCATTTGCATTCCACCTGCCTCCTGCAAAGGAGGATGTTCTGAGCACCAAGAGCAGAGGAAAAGAGACAACAGCAAAGCCAATCTGAGAAGCAGAGGATTAGAAGATGCAGATCCCTGGCTCTGGGCACTCCCCTTCCTTGATACCACTTCTCTTTGGTCCTCTTACTACAGGCTAGGACCTTTGGCCTCACTAATCACTTCAGATCAAACAATAAATAAACTGAGGCCCCTCTCTGCAGCCCACAAGTGGCAGAAACAGTGCCCAGCACTTGGCCACATCTTCAGTACCAGTTTCAGCTTGGTCAGCATCAATCAGAAGTGAAGTTACTTGGGGACTTTACCTCTTCTGACTCTATGTAAAAGTATCTACAAGGTAAGCCCTCACAAACCATCCCAAAGAGCATTCAGTAAGTAACCTAACCAATGTATCTTCATATTTAAGTGCACTCTCTTGCTTCTGCCACTCTTTCATCTCACTGTCTCATTTCTCAAGACCTAAAGGTTTTCTGCCTTCACATTCACAGCAAAAGCTTCCCTCCCTGACTCTAGCCACGAGTGGCCCCTGCTGGACACCTCTGTTACTCCAGACCATAAACTACTAAAAAAACCCAAATGCACAGACATAGAGCAGCTTGTAATTTCTATTTCTGCTTATGTAAGATCTGTTTTCCCCTGACAGAATAAAGCAAGCTGAGCTGAATAATAATAGGACTTTCCTATTCCAGAACCTAAATGTCTGCCTATGGAAATATAGAATCATAGAATGGTAAGGTTGGAAGGGACCTCAAGGATCATCCAGTTCCAATCCCCTGCCATAGGCAGGGACACCTCCCACTAGTACAGGTCACTCATGGTCTCGTCCAACCTGGCCTTGAACACCTCCAGGGAGGGAGCAACCACAACCTCCCTGGGCAACCTGTTCCAGTGCCTCACCACCCTCACTGTAAAGAACTTCCTCCTAACATCCAGTCTAAATCTCCCCTCTGACACTTCAAACCCATTGCCCCTTGTCCTGCCGTTGCAAGACCTTGTCAATAGTCCCTCCCCAGCCTTCCTGTGGCCCACTTCAGATACTGGAAGGCTACTATCAGGTCCCCTCAAAGCCTTCTCTTCTCCAGGCTGAAGAGCCCCACCTCTCTCAGCCTGTCCTTATAGGAGAGCTGCTGCAGCGCTCTGATCATCTTTGTGGCTCTCCTCTGGACCCGCTCCAACACTTCTATGTCCTTCCTGTGCTGAGGGTTCCAGAACTGCACACATATCCTGCTCCTTAAGCCTGATGTAAAGCTAACTCTTAGGAGAAGTACAAAATGATAGGAAAGAGCATTGACATTTAAAAGGAGGAATCCTCCCTCAACTAAATTTCAGACTAAAGGGCTCAAAGCCAGCTTTCCCTATCAGAAGCCACATCACCTCTCCTCAAAACCAGAAATGGAGTAACACTGACTTTACAACACTCAACCAACAGATTTACTCACCCCAGTGATTTTCAGCAGCTCAGCAACAAGGAGAGGCAGCTTCAGAGCAGCCACACTTCCAGTCACACCCACCAGCACACGGTGTTTTTTCTGTGGCACAGAGGAGCTCTTTCCTGCAGGAACTCCTGGTTCTGGTGAGGAGAAGGGCTCCATGCTCCAGCCCAACTCTACAGGTAGAGAAAGCAAAGACACTTAACTAACAGTGCCTTTGAGGGAGGCCAGCTCAGCAGGGCTCCAACATCAACATCTTCCCAAAGGCAGGGTTCTAATCCTGGACTACACAGAGGAATTCCAGCTGAGGATGAACTCTTAACACCCAGTCCACAAAGCTTTCTCACATCACCAGACCTTTCAGCAGCTTGCTCCTGCTGTTTAAGTACAATTTTCTCTCAGGTACTGGCAAACACAGCTCTCAAACCTGATGCACAGGCTACAAAATTGTTGTCTAAAGCCTATGAGCCCCAAAACAGCCTCAAAGGCATTGAACATGGTCTAGTATTTATTATCAATGGACCTTTCACACTGCCTGCCAGGAAGATATGCAACCCTCAGGTGAGTTGTTTCCCTTTGCACTCTCCAGTGAGTAATAAATGCAGGGAGACACTTTAATAATTAAAATTCTGGGGGCCCTGAGGCAAAGGCCTGACCTTATCATCTTCCTACAGTGTCACTATGTATTCACAGCAATGTTAGAAATGACTCCCTAGTAGGTGGGGAAAAAACCCAAACAGTAAATAAGAGGCAGAACACAGCAGTCCAGTGGGTCACAGCAGTCCACGCCTCAGGGGCAGGGAGGTCAGAACTGTTCAGTCCCTAACTGGTGCTCAGCAAAGGCAGGAAGGCTGAGGAAGCAGCATCCATTCAGGTCTCCTGCCTCCTCCAGCTTCCAGCAAGCTTCCCAGTGCCACTGCCACACCAATACATCCCAAACAATATACAAGTGAGGAGAAGCCTCTGCAGCATCTCTTCTTAGTGACTACTTAGCAAAGAGCAAATTTACCTCCTGAAAAAGCAGGCAAATGTTTTTAGTGAAGACACTGAACTGGGATTCAGGAACCTTTGTTCCATTTTAGCAACATTTGTGTTCTTTAGAGGAATAATAGAATCATAGAATCATTTGGCTGGAAAAGACCTTTAAGATCATCAAGCCCAACCACTCTTTAACTCTACCAAGGCTGCTGCTAAACCATGTCCCTCAGCACCACATTTCTGTTTCTTTCAAACACCTCCACAGATGGGGATTCAACCACCTCCTTGGGCAGTTTGTGCCAGCTTTTGACACCTCTTTCAGGGAAGAAGTTTCTTCTGATATCCAATCTAAACCTCCCCCTGTGCAACTTGAGGAAGTTTCCTCTCATTCTGCCACTTTTTATTAGGGAGAAGAGATTAACCCCACCTTGTTACAACAAAAGGAATTTACCTAGAAGCATTTCAGGAAGAGAGAGATGTTTATACTGCCCTTACTTTTGGAACCAACTCAGCTGTTGGAGCAAGGAGACTGGAGGAATCCACCCCTGGGATGAATCCACAGCAAATTTAATTCAGGACCCTTCACAAGGTGATCCAGATCACACTTGTGCAGGAATTAGATGGAAGCCTGACCTTGACACCCAGCCACCAAGACACATGAGCACGAACACCTTTTCTAAGCACCTTGTGCCCACCTGCTGCATTACAACACCACCACCACGTTCTTTTTCCACGCTTCACTTGGATTCAACACCTTTAACTTAGGCCCTCGAGCTTTCTTACTGTGTGTAGAACAAGAATCACTAGGAAAAGAGCCTGAGATCAGCTTGATCTTCCAGGCACTGAGCAACTAGAAGGAAGCTCAGCACACATATTGGCTTGGTGACATCGATGCTACTACATTTTGTATGTTTAACTAAAATGAACACCATTACAGGAAGAAAACCACCCACTTCCCTTATGATTTCTAAACGACAATTAATTGACCCATCTTCAAGCCTCGGGAATAAGACATCAATATTTTAACAGGCAGCTACCAAAAAAGAGCTATTAGCAATAAAATAAAAGCACCGTGTGCCAGGTTTCAGTCTCCCCCAACCCAAAAGCAGCTCTGGAGACTGAGCTAAGGAGCCATTAGAAAGCAAGCAGCGGGCAGACCTGCTTTGATATGTTACGATCTTTTAAGCGCCGCTGTCACTCTGAAAACAGCCTCAAAAGGTCAGCGCGGCAGAGAACAGAACCGAGCAAACACGGAACTTCCAAAGCTGAACCGAACAAGGTTTATATACCGTTAGAGGCACGACGAAGCCCGGCCGGGAGTGCAAAAGCTCCGTGAACTCCAGCCTCAGTGACCACAGGGGCGGGCCGCGGCCTAGTTTCCAGGACAGCCTCGCTTCAGGTCGTCTCACCGCCGGCCGTTGCGTAGCAACGGGGGACGCATCCCCCCGCCACGGCTCCCCGGAAGCCCAAGGGCACGCTGGGAAGCGCTGCTCGGCCCTCGCCGATTGGTGCAGGCTGCGCATGCGCATCGCGGCCTATCGGCCGCGAGGGGTCCCGGAGGCGGAGCCATCGTGGCGGCTGCGGGCGCGCTTCCGGCCCGCTCTGGGGTACCGCCAGCCTGCCGGGCAGCAGGGTTTGGCCTGCTCCGGTGCCTCCAGCGTTTGCAGGCAGCTTAAAAAGGACTTTTATGCCTCGCCATGGCACCCTAGGAGCAGCCGCTCGCAGTGCCGCGAAGCACGGCTTATGCCAGGGGTCTCTGCCTAGGGCTAGGAGTGGTTTCGGGCTCCGGCGGAGGCAGTTTAAGAGAGGATCCTGGTTCATGGCAGGTTTTAGAGATGTCAGGGAGCAATGGAAAACTCATTGCCACGGAAAAAATTCTGGTGGGGCATGCGGCCACAGGCTGCGCCTGGGTCCCCACAGCAGACAGCATCCGGAGGAGGGCAGGGGCAGGGACCGGCGAGCAGCACCGAGCCGGGGGTGTCACAGACACGAATGAAGCCTTCCCGCGAGAACAGTGCCAGCCGCAGAGTCCTGTAGGGGTAAGGTGGGCCAGAGCACTGCTTGTTCATAGTCTGAAACAGAAGCGTGACAGATGTACAGTGCATGGCAGGTGATTCCCAACCCTTCCCGGGGTGCTCTCTGGGCAGCTTCTCAATGTCGAGCACAAATGAGCATCAAGGCAGGGAATATGGGAGTGAGCCCTGCCTCGCTGACCCTGGGGAGTGAAAAGCAGCAGCACGACCTCGCTAAAGCAGCAAAGGCCATCACTGAAAATTCGAGCACAGTGAAGCCTGGAACTGCTGAGCCATAGAAACACCCAGCCTCAGCTCTCCCCCCGCCTCCTGTCCGTTTCGCAGCCGCAGCTGCTCCCATCTGAAGTAGTGGCAGGTTAAAAACGAGCGTGGCGACAGCAAGGATACGGTACCCAGCCCGACTCCTGCTGGCTGGAGCCAGAGCTGCACGTCTCAGTGAGGAGACAGACTGGAGAGGAAGGTTTAGGTGCTGAAGCAACGTCTGTTAGAGCTTGTTACAGTTATTTATGCATCTTATTGTAAATGCAAAAGGTGAAGTCACTGCAATCCACCATTTCTCAGACATGAATGACACAGCACATGGTTTGGCATAGTAAGTTTTAGGCTAGCTATAAATGAATTGCACGATATTGAAACCTGATTAAGTACATAATAGGCTCAGCAAAGGATTACTTTCCCCCTTACATTTTAAACATATATATTCTATACACACACAGACAGGCATTGGATCATCAGCTGAGTTTTAGTCTTGTCAGGAGACGCCTTGCTTACTGCAGAGTGACTGACGTGGTAAAACCCTTACAAAGGAAACTATTCTTGGTGTGCTCTGCTGGAGGAGAGAAGTTGCTCTTTGGGGTGATTCTTGTGGGCATGAGTCACAGACAAGCATCACCAGACAGCTAAAGGGGCTGAGAGTGAGAGGCTGGGGGTTAGAAGGGGCCTGGTTAGCTGTGGGCATGAGCAGTGGCACACTGAGTTTGTCACCTGCAGCAAGCAGGGGAGATTTAACCCAAGGGGTTGAATCAGCTTCTGTTCGGGCTGCTTTACTAGGGCTTAGGGGAGAAATTTGGCTTATTTAAAGTGCATTTAGAGCATCTCTGGAAAGCATCTCTGAGGAGGAGTTTTCCCTATTCCTGCCCTGCAGTGTCCATCAGATCCCAGATGGGAACTGATCTTTTTCCAGGATCTGCTGCTCACCTTCCCCAGCTGCCACAGCCCAAGAGGTGTTACTCTAAGCTCAGCTGCCTCCCACTGCTTAAAGCCCGACCTCCCCTAACTGGGCAGTGCTTTGGGGCTGACAGGAGCAGGGATTTCTGCATGAGGCCACATTTCATTGCACTTTTTAGAAGTGGAAGTGAGCAGGAATCCTCCCCACTAGGCTGGAGGCTTCCTAAAGAGCTTAAAATCAGTACATATCTCCACAGCTAACAGAGAGAAGCCCTGGCCTCGCCACTGCCAGTCAGTGAGGCTGGTTCCATGTGCTTGCCCAGGGGGTGGCAAGATGTGACCCAGAGCCTTACTCAAGAATAGGGTCCTCTGCCAAACATTCTGCCAATTTTAGAGCAGTTTTTCACAGCAGAAGCCTTTAAAAACCAGACTTGGGAATGTAGTATCTGGAAGGGGAAGGTTGTATTCCACAGGGAAAACTTGTCCTTGCTTCCCAACACACACACACACAGAGACACACACACACAGCACCAGGGCTTCTGCCCACTGCCACACACCAGTACAGGTCCTCCACATCAAAAAAATGTGAACTACTCATTTACAACACCACACACAGAGAGAAGTTGTAGATCCTGAGCCAGGGTGTAGATTAGGAATCTCTTGGCTTCCAGCATATCAACAGCAGGATTGAGGGGTTCTCCCCCACACGCCTCCTTTGTTTTTAAATGCTAAATCAGCCAGCCACCTGCTAATTAAAAAGCAAAAGGGAAAGGGAAAATTCCCAGGATTGCTTGCCCTTGCTGAGACAGTGGCTGGATGCTATCGACTGAAAGAGGAAAAACTCACACAGGTCAGAAACCCAAACCCACCATTCGGGGCTTATTCCAAGAGAGGAAAAAAAAGATGGGTGCTGGTTGCTGTTTTTATCATTCCCTTTTGAGGGCATTTGGGGAAAAGGAGGGGGGGAAGCTTTTGGCTGATGTAGTTCTAACATACACCTATTACCACAGTAATGAAAACCCCACCACTGTACACTATTTCACAGGGAAAAAGAAGACAAGTGAACAGACACTTAGCTACCCCACACAACGAGAGCCCTGCAGGTCAACTTGCAGCCTCTTCAAAAAAGAAAGGAGAAAAAAAAAGAGGAGCTTAAGACAGTAATGAAGGGAAAAAAAAAAAAAAAAAAAAAAAAAAAAAAAAAAAAAAAAGAAAAAAAAAAAAAAAAACCCACAAAAAAAAAAAAAAAAACCACATTTTTAAAAAAAAAGAGAAATAAAAACAAAAAAAGAGACAAAAAAAAAAAAAAAAAAAAAAAAAAAAAAAAAAAAAGGAGAAGAAACAAACAAAAAGCCCTAAAACCAGAAACAAATCCCAATCTTGTTACAAAGAACAGGAAAAGAAGAACCCTTATGGTACACTCCGACTTTCTGGCATGAAACTCTGCTCAGCCTTCTTCCTCCTCCTCCTCCTCCTTCCCCTCCCCAAGATCTTTCTCCTGAGGACAGAGTCCTGCTGCTCACATCTCGTTGGAGTAGGTGTAGTTTGGGGTGGCCGAGTACTGAGTCTCGTGCTGCATCATAGCCCCCTGGGCTGCCCCCATGGCCGCGTTCTGTGCTGCCTGCTGCACGTGGGGGTTCTTCCAGGCCCCTGTGGTCCACTCCTCCTGGGCTTTGCTAAAGCTTCCACCGCTCCCCCGGTAGAACTTATGCACCTGTAACAGGTTGGCAAAAGAAAATCCAGGGGCATTAAGCAACTGCAGCTCCCTGGGTGCAGGGTCCAGGGTGAGCAGTGAGGGCTCCCCAAAGCAAGGCAGCATCCCCCCCTGTCCTCCCATACCATGGTGAGAGCGATGAAGGAGAAGACTGCCATCCCTGTGAAGAGAACAGTGGGGATCAGCATCACCACAGCTGAGCCCACGTTGGTCCCGAAGAAGGAAATTGCTGCAATCCAGCCACTGCAAGGAGAGCACAGCAAGCAGTTGGTTCAGGAGCTTAGGGCTTTCCTGCCTGCCTCTGCACACCACAGCCTGCCACTATCCCTCCCAGCTCCTCAAAGCATCTTCTAACAAGGAAAGCAGCTACTGAAGCACTCAGGATGTTAAAACAGCAAGAGGCCGCAGCGCCAGCATGACAGTGACTGTCCTTGCACCCAGCACAAGAGCAGCATCTTCCTTACCAGACACCCCAGCCAGGGATTCCCACTGCCTGGATAATGCTGATCACCAGCTGGGCCATGAAGGTGAAGAAGAAAGCCATGAAGCTGAAGGAACTGTCTGTCCTGCAACAGAAGGTTCAGTTATTCCCCACATCCCTGCTAACCAGAAGGAAGGGAGATGATCCCACATCTTGGACCCTTTTGGGGAAGAAGCTGCTGTGGTTTAACAGGAGAAGAAGCAGAGCTACCTGGGGACAACAAACTTAAAGGGCAAGGGAGAAACTATGAGAGGCTGAAGCCTGGGAAAGCCACAGGGTTATGAGACTTTCCTCATAGCTTGGCCACCTCAGTGCATCAAGCAGTGAGGGCATCCACATTCAGACAGCTCTCAGCTCACACCAGACCCTACCATCAGGCTCAACCATCCCATAGGAGAGAAAAGTATCCCCACATCTGGAAATCTGGGGTTGTATTTCACTGGGGATTGCCCTCAGCAGCATGGATAATCAGTACAAGCACTTTGGTCTTGTGGGGGGGATGAGAGAGGGAGGGAGAGGAGGGGAAACGAGAGAGGGTGGGAGGGAGCGTGGGAAAACTGGTATCCCAAACTGCATCCTCACCACTCCCCCAGACGCTGTGCAGAGCCACACACCTTTGGTGTCTTTATATCACAGGGCCACTGGGAAATCCCAAACAACCTTGCTAGGGAGGGTTAGAAAGTAAAGCTAAAGGGTTGGACAGAAAGAGCAGAAATCCCCCCCAGATATACAGGCAATACCCCGAGCAAAGCACTGTTTAGGAAGGAAAAAAAAACAAATCCAGACCACGAGAAGCCAGACTGAAAGTGTGAGCACTTACTTGAAAGCTTTGTAAATAGGTCTAAACCAGCAGACATAGGAGCAGGGTGTAAAGAGAATGAGCCAGAGAATTGCCAGTCCAAAATTGACGGCTCCGCCGCCTCCGATCAGCCATGCGAGGCAGCCAACCAGATTCACTGCCAAGGTGATGCTGTTCACTGCAAACACACACACACAGAGGGAGCAGAGTGGGGCCTAGAGGGGACACTGCTGCCATGCTGAATGCCCCAACCCTAGGAAGTCCTCACAGCATGGGCTGGGTAGGAAGGGAACTTCAAAGGTCACCCAGTCCAACCCCCTCTGCAATCAGCAGGGGCATCTCAGCTAGAGCAGGTTGCCCACAGCCCTGCTGAGCCTTGAGTATCTCCAGGGATGGAGCCTCAGCTACCTTCCTGGGTAATCTGTTCCAGTGCTCCACCACCTTCATGGTGCAGAACTTGTTCCTCACATCCAATCTACATCTGCTCTGCTCAAATCTGAAGCCATTGCCCTCATCCTGTCTCTGAAGCCTTCTTGTAGCCCCTTTGAGGTACTGGCAGGCCGCTATTAGGTCTCCTCAGAGCCGCCTCTTGTCCAGGCTGAACACATCCAGGTCCCTCAGCCTGTCCTCACAGCAGAGATGCTCCAACTCCCTGACCATTTTTGTGGTCCTCCTCTGGACCTGCTCTGCTCCATCAGGTCCATGTCCTTCCTGTACTGAAGGCTCCAGAGCTGGACACTTCAGGTGAGCTCTCAGCAGAGCAGAAGGGCAGGATCCCCTCTCTCCATCTCTGGCCACGCTGCTTCCGATGCAGCCCAGGCTGCCATTGGCTTTCTGGGCTGCCAGTACCCATTGCTGGCTCATGTCCTGGTTCTCATCCATCAGCACTGCCAAGGCTTTTTCCAGAGGGCTGCTTTCTATCACCTCATCCCCCAGCCTGTATTGACAGCAAAGATTGTTCAAGGGGCAGGACCCTGCATTTGCTCCTGTTGAACCCCATGAGGTTCACCTGGGCCCAGCTTTCCAGCCCATCCAAGTCCCTCTGCATGACATCCCATCCCTCTGGCATATGGACAGCAGCACTCAGCTTGGCATCATCTGCGAGCTTGCTGATGGTGCCCTCAATCCTACTGTCTATAGCATTGATGAAAGTATTAATCAGTATAGGTCCCTGAGGGACACCACTTGGCTCGAAGTTCAGATGGAGAGCAGTGACATTAAGCATGACCCTACATGCACAAGCCCACATGGGGCTGGCCTCCTGCAGGGCCCTAGATTTAAGTATTCCCAGGCTAGCTCAGCCAACCTGAGCTGAGGAGAAAAACATATGGAGAGAATGGTCCCCCTCTACTCAGCTCACCCTCAGTACTGGGTTCAGTTTTGGGCCTCTCAGTCCAAGAGGTGTGAGCAGCCCATCCAAAGAAGGGCAACAAGCTGGTGAAGGGTCTTGAACACAAGTCTCATGAGGGAACTGGGGTTGATGAGTCTTCAGAAGTGGAGACTGAGGGGAGACCTCATTGCTCTATACAACTCCTGAAAGGAGGGTGGAGCCAGGTGGACATTGGTGTCTTCTCACAGGCAACGAGGGACAGGACAAGATGAAATGGCCTGAAGTTGCACCAAGGGAAGTTTATATTGGATATCAGGAAAAATTTCTTCCCCAGAAAGGTTCTTAAGCCTTGGAACAGGCTGCCTAAGGAGGTGGAGGAGTCACCATCCCTGGAGGTGTTCTAAAGACATGAGGATGTGGTGCTGAGTGACATGGCTTAGTGGTAGTGGCAGGATTGTGAGCTCTAGGTGAGTGGTTGGACTTGGTCTCAAAGGTCTCTTCCAGCCTCAACAGCTCCATGGTTCTATGGTCAGTTAAAATGTCTTAAGCAAGTCCAGTGCTCATGGGGCTCCCAGGGACAGGGAAGAGCCCTACCCTCCCACTGCTGGTGAGCCAGGCCACGTTTCCACCAACAGAAGAAAAACAGAGAAATCAAAGTGAAGCTCTTCGCTTGCCTCCAGCTACAGTTTTGCCAAAGGACCTTCTGCAAGAGCTCCCTGAGCCCACTCAGTCTGTCAGTTGAAGTCCTGCACTTCTTGGGCCCCCAGCCTGCCAGTTCAGGGGGGTGTTGCGTTTGGATCTCTCTCCCCTGCTTGAGCTTAGGCGACACAAGGGCTATCACTCTGAGGGGCAGCTCAGCAGACACAGGACAAAGCCGAGCAGCTCATCTGCATTCTGACGCCTCCGACTTTGGAGAATGATTCATTCTTTCGAGGAGAGCTAAAACCCTCCCACTGCCACCCGCAAGAGAGCTGCAGCTGGCAAGAGAGGCAAGTCAGTTGGCTGGGCTTGAACGGGTGTTTGCTGCTCCCTAAAGCCCCCCCAAGGACACCCTGGGGACTCTGTGTGGGGAGTTGGGGAGAAAAATGATCCAGAGAGCAAAAACCCAGCAATAAGTTGGCACAGAAAGCTGGTTGGTGCTTGTGCTGTGGGAGAGGCTGGAGTGAGAACCCAGCTCTGTTAAATTAAGCAGAGCAAGAACAGCCAGATTGAGATGTGGAGGGGATTTAACACCCTCCAGACAGCTTCTCCAGAGAAGCACAACTTTTTCAGGTTTTCCCCCCCCCCC
>VWZE01009413.1:40712-61854 GCA_013396675.1 Eubucco bourcierii
AAGGTCTGCGTGCCCCACGCAGCCCGCTCCCCACAGCCAGGCCTTCCAGAGGCTGCCTGGCAAGGGATGAGGACACACAGCGGCTTACTTCATGCTCGTTTCCTCTTGACCCCAGCCCGCAGGAGCAGCCCCACGCCGCGCACTGCCCCCNCTGGGGTCTGCAGGGTCAACCCCGTCGGAGGTTCCCCGCTCAGACACAGGCAGTCCCCGCTCCCCACGGCCCCGGCACTCACCGCTGTGACCCGTCCCGTCCCGCGGCGGGAGGCGGCGGCCGCCGGCCCGCCTGGCGCTGCTCCTGCCGCAGCGGCCGCGCTCTCGCGAGACTGCGCCGCGCCGCCGTCCGGGCTATGGGGGGGACGGACGGACGCTGAGATCTCGCGAGAGTTGGGTTAGCTGCCGCTGTCCAGGGTCCTGCTGCCGCCGGCCGCGGGGAGGGGCGGGGAAAGGGGAGGCGCCCCGCAGGGCCGAGAGATCTCGGTGGGGTGTAGTGGTCCCCACCTGGGGCACGGCATGGGCAGCTCCACAGGCATAGGAGAAGACCCTCTAGGAAGGCACAGGCTGCTCGTACCCAGTAGTCTAAGGGGAGCCTGCAGATCCCACCAACAGAACCGGCACAGGTGAGGGATTGACCTGCTGGAAAGAAGCTCTGCAAAGAAGGACCTGGGAGCGCTGGTGGACAAGGTCACCACGAGCCAGCAATGCGATCTTGTAGCCAAGAAGACAAATGGTCTCCTGAGGTGCATTAAAAGAAGCATGGCAAGCAGGTCAAGGGAGGTTCTCTTCCCCCTCTACTCTACCCTGGTGAGGCCACATCTGGAGTATTGTGTCCAGTTCTGGGCTCCCCAGTTCGAGAGAGACAGAGAAGTACTGGAGATTGTCCAAAGGAGGCTACAAAGATGCTAAGAGTCTAGGGGCCATTTAGTCTAAAGAACCACAATCTGAGGGGGGGATCTGATCAATGCTTAGCAAAAACTAAAAGGTTCACCATACTGGTGAACTAAAGGGTCACCATGCTGATCAAATTTAGGGGATCCCATGTCCACATCCTGCCTAGGTTCTCACTGTGGTCTGCCTCACGTTACTGCAGTAATTAACAGCTCGCCTGGAGGGCAGAGGATTTGTTGATTGCTTTTGTCAGCAATGCCAAGATCGGGAGGCAAAGAGCAGGGGAATGGATTGATTGCCTCACAGGTGAGCTAGGACAGAGATAGAGAGCTCTGAAAGAGGGCATAAATTCTTGGTCAGCTTGAGGACTTCAATCAACATAGGCAGTGTCCCTTGTCCTCAGTGTCATTACAAGGAGCCCTACGCAGACCACTTGGACCTCCTGCCTTGAGGCTTGTGAGCAAGTCAATGCAGTGTCATGAAGCTGGCTTTATCTGACAGCTAAATCCTGCTCCCCTTCAGGGTCCAACCTCAAGCATCAGCATGCTATCACTGAGCACAGAGGGGCAGTGAGGACAATTTCCCACTCTGAGAAGTCAGGGAAGCAGCTAAGTCTCTTTACACCAGCAAGCCCTGGTCATCAAGCAGCCCCAGCAGATGAGTGGCATTGCTCTGTGGTGACACTGGGAAGGAAACCTGGCAGAAACAGGGAAAATACCTATTGCACAGATGGCAAAATAGAAGGAAGAAGGAAAATAAGTGTGTCACAGATGACCCCATAGCTGAGGGCCCAGCTGTCTGCTCTAAACACTTTCCAGGTCTTGGACTCTGAGCTGCTACTCCCTACAGAAATGCACCCCTGTGCACTCAGCCCCATCCCCTGCACAGCTGCAGGAGAGCAACAGGAGGAACACAAACAGCAAGGGCAGAAGAGGAGGTGATTGTGGATCCCCATTCCTGCCTAGTGCTGCTGCTCACCCATGTGTGAGACCTCATGAGGGTGCTCTGAGACTTGGAGAGCTGCACAGGCTTTGCTTGCAGGCATCTCTGCACCCTGCAGGCACTGAGCACCCCTAGAGTTTGGGGCTGGACACACACCCCAGCCCCACTTCCTCGAGAAGGATTTATTGGCACTCAACTCAGGCCCAGTTTCATCACAGATCAGCTCTGAGGTCCCATCCTTTGGCCAAGGCCCTTGGCAACTGCCTTGTCTCCCATACTTCTTCTCTCTTGAGTTTTCTCTCATTTAGATTTGCTCCCCTTACACTTCTGTGCCTGCCTCAGGCCCTCCAGCACCTTCTTATCTCATCAAGACTTTGGAATGGCCAGCTGCAGAGCTGTTCCTTGCCCTCAGCACTGCCCAACTTTCACCACAGACTGCACAAGAAGGCACGTTCAGGACTCAAACAGATGGGTGCTCCCCTTGCTCACAGGAGATGTCTGGGAAGCCAAGGAGATAACACAGATCTAGGACAAGAACCTGACTACCTAGCACCCATCCCATGCTGCCTGAGCAGAGCCAACTAGAAAGGATAACCAGGTTCAACCAAGGGTCCAAATCAAGTAGCAAGTAGACAGGTTCAAAGTCAAGCCATGAAACCAACCTGCAGGTCAGGTCCAGTTCAGAGGCTGAGATCCAGAGCAGCAGGAGCTAAGCATGAGGATAGCTGTAGCTAACCTAGAGACCAATTGTAACAGAGCTCAGACTAGGACTAAGGCTCCTGAGCTGAGCTTAAATAGAGCAGGATGTGGGTGTGGGGAGTCCCAGATGGGGCTAGTCAGGAACATTAGGCCTCAGAACCTTTACAATGTGCCCCTGCTCTTTCTGCTGGAGCTTTGTAAGGGGATTTAGTCTGTAAAAGGATTTTTCTTCTTTCTTTTTATTGCCTTCCCACTCAGGATGAGGATTATCTTCTACTCTGCTGTTTTCTGCTTAAGGTAGGAACAAGAGGATTCTTTTGTTGTTTTGGCTGGCTGGGAGCTGGTGGCATTATAGGATGCTCTTAGAACTTCTCTGGCACTTTGAGTTACCATTTGCATCTCCAGGGGCTTGGGATCATATCCTCTGGGGGCTGGCCCTGAGAAGCAGCAGCTCCCTGACCCTGGTCAGTATTGGGATAGGGGATCACTGTAGCACCTGTGGAACCCTAACTATCCATCTGCACCTCACTTGGGACTGCAATCAGCCCAGGCATCAACCTGCCACCAAGTGCAATGTAATGAGCACCTGAGACCTGAGCTGGGCCGATGTGACGCAGAGATGGGTGGCAGTGCCCAGACTCTCCTTGTATCGGGTGCTGCAACTTTCCGACCCGCTCCCATGCAGGGCCACCTTGGATGAAAGCAAATATAGAGAGGGCAGGTGGAGGACAGGAGTTCACATTACTGCTCCTCTCCAGCTGTCCTGCTCTCTGCTAGGAATGTGGTTCTGGGGACTTTTCCCCCTGTTTTTCAGGATGGGCCAGGGCCACTTTGAGATCCAGCTCTGTGATGTTCCTTTAAATGTATAACTAGACTGGCTTGGATTGGAAGGGACCTTCAGGATCATCTAGTCCCAGTCCTCTTGCCGTAGGCAGAGACACTTTCCACTAGACCAGCTTGCTCAGAGCCTCATCCAGCCTGGTCTTAAACACATTCAAGGATGAGGTGTCCACAGCTTCCCTGAGCAACCTCTTCCAGTGTCTCACCACCCTCATGCTATAGAGCTTCTTCCTAATGGCCACTGTAAATCTACCCAGCTCTAGTTTCAAACCATTGTCCCTTATCCTGTTGCCACAAGCCCTTATAAAAGCCCCTCTCCAGCTTTCCTGTACCCACCTTCAGGTATTGGAAGGCCACTATAAGATCTCTTCAGAGCTTTTCTTCTCCAGGCTGAAGTGAACCATCTCCCTCAGCCTGTCATCATAGGACAGGTAGCCTTGTAGCCCTCTCCATCCCCACCACTGCCAGCCCTCCTCTCTTGGCTCCTTTGCCAAATGGCCATTCAAGCTCACACCTCTTGCAAGATCAGGATCATGCAGAAGGGTCCTGCAGGGATGGGAACTCCCAGGATGGGACCCTCATCCCTCTGGGGTGCTGCCAACTTGTGGTAGTGAGACTTGGGATGCTCAGAAAGAAACTGTAGCTGGGAAAAGGAGGATGGGACTGGCCCCTGGGTCCTTGTGTGAGCAGGATGGATGCTCAGATAGGACAGATGGACAGGATGCAGAGTGTAGCTCCTTTATTCTGGATTCTTCTCCACTCTTGCCTTGACCATTTGCCTCTTCTCCATTTTAAACATCTCCCCTTCCTCTTTCACAGTGTTTTGTTGGGTGGTTTGTTGGTTGTTTGATTGTTTTTTCCCAGCCCCCCCATGCTGGAGCTGTCTGTGTCTTTGCATGTCCCCCACATCCCCACTCTCCTCCCTTTCCCACCCTGCTGTTCGCTGCGGCTGAGCTCATTTTGGCTATTCCGTTGCTTGGAATAACCAATCCACTCTGTTGTTCTCCAACAAATAAGCTGACAGGCTAATGAATGGCTTCAGATGATAATTAGCAGCAGAACTGCTAATAATGAATTTCATTTACATTTTGAGTGCTGCAGAGGAAAAGCAAGGCCCTGCCATTAATGCCCCCCTCCGCTGCTGCAGCCTTGGCTTTTGTGGGGAGTTCACTTTCCTCAGCTCTTCCTAGCTCTGCAGCAAGGCCTGGCCATGGTTGCACCTCCTCTGCCTCCATTTCAGAGGCTGCAAGAAGCAGAGTTGGTTAAACAGCAATTAGAGGTGGGGGGAGAGAAGCTGCTGCTGCTGCTTCCATCATCTGGAAAGAGCATAAAATGGACCACAGGAGGTGATTCTGGGCCAGGAAAGGAGGAGTGGATGCTTCACCCAGCACCAGGGATTCATCCAGCCCCACAGCTTCCCAAAGAAGGAGCCAAGTTCCTTCTGCAAGTAATCATCATGCAGAAAGGGGGTGGGGGGGAGGGGGAAAGATATTGTAAGGATGCCACAGACAGTCACCAAGTGAAAAGGGGGGAAATTATGTCATTTTATCTGCCAAGGGGTTCATGATGGAAGCACAGCAACCAGGCATGCTCACTACTGCAGAGTGCCAGGTGGGACTTGGGGGTGTTCAAAGCCTGAAGCTGGTGCTGGGGGTGAGCCTGGGAGCGTCCTGTGCCCTGTTTTGGTTTTCTCACTCCATGCCAAAAGGGCCTCATGGGGTGTTATCTAGGTCAGGAGAAGGTGTCCTCCATCACTCACCTTTCCAGCGTGGCAGTGCACTGCTCTCGGGTGGAGCACCCTATCCCACAAGGGTGGCACCCTGGTGCGGGCCTCCCACTGTGCACAGACCCTCCCTGGAGCCCAGTCTGTGTCCCCCATACATGCACCTCCATTTCAAGCAGTGGTACCCAGAGAAAGCTGCTTTGGGGAGCAGAGGGATGACAGGGTTCACCCTGGCTGAGAGGGGATGGTGGCATCCTGCCTCGCCACAGTCTCCACCTCCACAGGCATGGGGTGAATTGATTGGTTTATTTATGTATTTTCTCAAGTCCTGCTCTGAGTGAAAACAATCCAGGGGCCTCCAGAGGCTGAGAAGATTTGAATGCAAGTCAATACTCAGCAGTGTCTTTCCACTGGGCATTGATCCCTCAGGCAGCGGGGCAGACAGGGGACAGGCAAGTGACAGGGGTGGGCAGAGGGCCAGCCTGGCACAGGGACATCACCTCTGCCCTGGGAAAGGATTGGGGCAGAAAGAAGAGATCTTCCAGCCTGCAATAGGTGTCTCCTGCAATGGGCTACTAAGGGGTCAGAGAGTAAATATGCTGCTGCCCCCGTGGTGGGCAGATCCATGCTGGGGACACAGAGATGAGCAAGGGACAGGGCCTGGGAAAGCAGCAGGGAGAGGGAGGGAGGGGGGAGGAGGAGGAGGAGGAGGGAGAGAAGAAATCAGCCGTGAAACCATCTCTGCCATCACATCTGCTCCTCGGGGCTTTGGGGACAGACAGCTTTTCCCGAGGGAGAGCCGCGGCTGAGGCTGCAGGGTACTGGGGGGTGCAGAACCCTGGCACGCTCAGTCCCATCTGCCAGGATTTGTCCCCCCTGCGGCTTCCAGGGCTGAAGTAGCTTCTCTGATGGCTAATAAGGACTGAGCTCAGGTTGCCAGCTTTCCCAAAGTCCCTCCTACACCTCTGTGCCGCTCCCCGTGAGGATGTCGCTGGGCAGCGGGTGCGGGGCAGGCTGGCTGCCCGAGCTCTGCTGACATTGGCAGTTCCCATTTGGTGTCCTTGAGCGGAGCAAGCACCGAGAGAAGGGACCAGGTTCTCTTTAAGGGGGCAGGACTCTAGGAGCATCACGAAGGCAAGAGTGAGCTTCTCCCTCTGCCTTCCACCTTCCCCTCCTTCCCTTCCCCTCCTCTCCTGCTGCTTTTCTGCCTGCATGCTCCCGGCCAGGGACAAGGGCTCCCTGCTCACCCCCTTCCCTTCTCTGGCCCTTGGTGCTGGGCAGGGATGAAGGCAGGTGCTGAGTGCTGGGATAGGAGGCTGAGGGAGGGGAGGAGGAGGAGGGGAGGAAGGGGAGGGAGAGGGGGAGGATCTGCTAATTACACAGAACAGCTCTGGGGGCTGCTGAAGTCCAGAATGAAGCAAAGAGCAGCAGAAGCGAGTGCTGCAGTGGGAGCGGAGGAGCCCAAGCATCACCAAGAGCCTGAGCCGGCTGTTGTCCCCACTGAGAGCGACCAGGGACATCCAGGGGATCCTGCAGCCCTGTCCCCTACCTGGGACATCCTAGGGCACAGCCACCGAGCCTGCTGCCAGCTCCTCCACGAGCTCCTCCGTAGCTAGCTCTGGGCAAGGAGTGTGGAAGGGGCTGGTGGTGCCAGGGACACAGGGTTAAACTCAGCTCTCCTACGGGCTGGGCTGGAGGGCAGTGGAGTCAGCCCTGGCACAGTCCCAGGGGGCTAGAAGCCCAAACAGACCCACCAGGAAGGGATGGCTGCCGGAGGAGAGAGAGCCAAGCCTGCTGTCCAGTCCAGGATGGAGAACTTCCGAAAGGTGAGGACGTCGGAGGAGGAGAGTCCGTTGCCCTTCTCTGACCTGCCCCCAGACGTGGTGGAGATGAAAGTGAAGGAAGGCAGCAAGATCAGGAACCTGATGAATTATGCCATGGCCCAGATGGAGCTGAAGGGCAGAAGGCAAATCGTCTTCAGTGGCTGTGGCCGGGCAGTCACCAAGACCATCACCTGTGTGGAGATCATGAAGCGAAAGCTGGGGGGGCTTCACCAGGTCACCAAGGTACGGTACAAAACCTTGCTGGAGGTCTGGGAGAACCAGGACCCGCTGCCCGGAGGCCCGGCACAGAACCTGACGGTCCACAAGAACGTCCCCTCCATCTGCATCCTGCTCTCCAGAGACCCGCTGGATCCCAACGAGACAGGCTACCAGCCCCCAGAGCCCCCAGCTGGGCTGCAGACACAGCCTGGCGAGGCAGGAGAAGACACATCGGGGTCCTCCACCAAGGGGCTGAAGCGGCCCCTGCCACCTCCCTCTGAGGAGCTGCTGACCAAGAAGTTGCAGGTACAGGTAGCAGGCGGTCCGAGGGGCACGGGGACCACCGACCACCAGCCAGACCACCACCAGTGACTCCACCATCTCCCGCCCTGAGCAGCTGCATGCCGGGTCTAAGGCAGGAGATTGTACGTTCGAGAACCCGGGGCTTTGTTAGCTGCTTGGCTGTGGATAAAGGCAGGGGGAAGCCTCTGTCGGGCTTGCTCCAGGGTCACTGATGTGCTGCAGGCTCCACTCAACACGTTCCTGATCACTGCTGCTGCTCCAGCCGACCCCAGAGCGTGAGAGCTTGCTGCTGGTGGGAAGGGAGGAACCTTGTCCTTAGATTTAGGGTGAGAGTTAAAGGGTTAAACACGGTTATGGACTGAAGCAGCAAGGATGAGAATGTGTTGGGATGGGGGAGGGTGGGGAGGGGGAGGGAGCTGCTGACCCCACATTCAGCCACCCAGGGACAATGCCGCCGCCTGCAGCGACTCCCCGGGAGCCTGAGCACCCCACTGCCTTTCACTACCGTCGCTCCCTATTGCCATGTCTCAGCCATCAGCAGAGATGGTTTTGCCCCAAGCCCCCTGGAGTAAAACCTTCATCGTCCAACCTGCTGCCATTACACCCAGCTAGGAGCTGCTGGGTTTATTGACGCCGGGCTCAGCACCCCGCAGGGCTCGGGCTCACCCCAAACCAAACACCCAAACAGAGAGATGTGGGACAGCAGAAGAAAACCAAACAAGCCTTCTTCCTTCGGCAGGTGGCCAGGTGTTGCTCTGGGGTCTGGAGCTGGGGCAAAGCCCTGATGTTGGGAGCTGGGAGGCAATGGTAATGTTGTCATGGCTGGATATGGTGCCCGGCAGAGGATGGGGAAGTTTTGGGGTTGTGGGCTTGGCTGCAGAGCCCTCGCTGTGGGCTGGGTTCCTGGGAAAGCCCTTTGGGGCACAATCACAGCTTCTTCCAGGGGGTAAGGGGAAATGAATGGAAAATAAAAGCTCTTTAGAAATACTTGAAGTGTGTCTGTGGGGAACAAGATAGGATTGTCTTGCTTGCAGACCACAGCACTGAGCAGCACAGGAATAAAGGGATCTCAGAAAAGCCTTGTCCCTTGCTGGAATGGGGTTCGTGTCTCCTACGTGTCCTGGCAGCAGCCTAGCCCCCGCTGGCACAGCAGAGCCTGGCAAAGCCCTCATACAGCAGACACTGGGGCCATGGGGAGAGGGCAGAGGATGAGTTATGTGAGGCCAGGTAAGCCCTGATCTACCTGGTTCCTCTTGAGCCAGCACAGGCAGCCTTCAGAATGAATTAAGCTGGTATTATTGAGGGCAACCTTCCCAAGAGCCAGCCAGGAGGGACAGCTGGGCTGCAGCTACCTTATCTCCCTGCCTTGCTCCTGCTCTATATCCTCTTTTGTCCAGGGCTTGCTTGGCAAACGTTTTGCTTGGCTGGGAACGGGAATGAAAGGAGACCAGAGAACCAGGAGGAGGATGCAGGGGTCTGTTTTGTTTGAGATGACCTTGTTATCTTTCTCAGCAGGCAGAGGATTGTACTTATCTGTCCTGCTGCACACTGATTCACTTCACTTATCTGCTGCCATGTACTTGAATGTTAATTTCCAATTGTTATTTTGTTGCGATTAGTTGGTTTTGGGTTTGGTTTTTTTTTTTTGGTGGGTTTGGGGCTGAGAAAGCTTTGGGCTCCAACCCCTCACCCAGCAATTGCTCTTCCCAGCTTCTTCTCTCTGGTACAAACATTGGTTGCATTCAACCCTCAGCCCCACACAAGAGCTGAAGCACTGAGTACAGGCTCCTACCCTAGATTTTTTTTTTTTTTCACTAGAAGTCAAGCTAATAAATGAAATCCTTCACAAATGCCCTGAACAGAGCCTAAGGGACTGTCACAGCCACACAACTGAGAGCTAAAAGCCCTTCACATCCCCTGCCCCATTGCTGCTCACATCACTTACACACACACACACACAAAAAAACCCCAAACCAACAAACAAAACCAAAAACTGAAAGACTTATTTCTCCTGATTGCTTTGTTAATGTTGAAAATGATTTTTAATTGCTTTTGTACACAGGCAATTTCCAGACTTGGAGGCAACAGAAGCCTGGGGATTTTGCACTGCTTGCTTTGCTGGCTGCAGCCCAAGGATTTCCCACATGAGGAAATGGTTAAAAAAAACCAAACCAACAAACCCAAAGCCTGGAAACCAAAATGCAGAGCATCTAACGTAGTGTGATGAGATCTGGCTCCACAGGGTCCTAGGAGTACATGGCCAGCAAAATTATCACCATGTGGCTCTGGGCAGCCTGATCTAGTGGAGGGTGTCCCTGCCCATGGCAGGGGTGTTGGAACTGGATGATCATTAAGGTGTTTTCCAAACCCTGGCAATTCAGTCATCTTTTTCTGCATTGCTGAGGCAGAGCCCTAGGTGTCTGCCAAAGAGCATTTCTGGGGGGATTCTGACCCCATCGGCGATCTGTGAGGTCTGAGAGGTACTGACCAGCCCGGCCCTAACCTCCCACCAATGCGTAGGGCAACGGCGGCTGAAGGCAGCACCCTGCCCTCAGGGTCTATGTCGGCTGAAGGCAGCATCCTGCCCTCAAGGTCTATGTCGGCTGAAGGCAGCACCCTGCACTCGGGGTCTATGTCGGCTGAAGGCAGCACCCTGCACTCGGGGTCTATGTCGGCTGAAGGCAGCACCCTGCACTCGGGGTCTATGTCGGCTGAAGGCAGCACCCTGCACNCGGCCGAAGGCAGCGCCCTGCGGTCGGGGTCTATGTCGGCTGAAGGCAGCACCCTGCACTCGGGGTCTATGTCGGCTGAAGGCAGCACCCTGCACTCGGGGTCTATGTCGGCTGAAGGCAGCATCCTGCACTCGGGGTCTGTGTCGGCTGAAGGCAGCAACCTCCACTCGGGGTCTGTGTCGGCTGAAGGCAGCAAGCTCCACTCAGGGTCTATGACAGTTGAAGGCAGCATCCTGCACTCGGGGTCTGTGTCGGCTGAAGGCAGCACGCTCCACTCAGGGTCTATGACAGTTGAAGGCAGCATCCTGCACTCGGGGTCTGTGTCGGCTGAAGGCAGCACGCTCCACTCAGGGTCTATGACAGTTGAAGGCAGCATCCTGCACTCGGGGTCTGTGTCGGCTGAAGGCAGCACGCTCCACTCAGGGTCTATGACAGTTGAAGGCAGCATCCTGCACTCGGGGTCTGTGTCGGCTGAAGGCAGCACGCTCCACTCAGGGTCTATGACAGTTGAAGGCAGCATCCTGCACTCGGGGTCTGTGTCGGCTGAAGGCAGCACGCTCCACTCAGGGTCTATGACAGTTGAAGGCAGCATCCTGCACTCGGGGTCTGTGTCGGCTGAAGGCAGCACGCTCCACTCAGGGTCTATGACAGTTGAAGGCAGCATCCTGCACTCGGGGTCTGT
The DNA here is from genome assembly GCA_013396675.1 of Eubucco bourcierii. NCBI lineage: Eukaryota > Metazoa > Chordata > Aves > Piciformes > Ramphastidae > Eubucco > Eubucco bourcierii. The sequence continues at coordinate 51,561 of VWZE01009413.1, forward strand.
GTCGGCTGAAGGCAGCACGCTCCACTCAGGGTCTATGACAGTTGAAGGCAGCATCCTGCACTCGGGGTCTGTGTCGGCTGAAGGCAGCACGCTCCACTCAGGGTCTATGACAGTTGAAGGCAGCATCCTGCACTCGGGGTCTGTGTCGGCTGAAGGCAGCACGCTCCACTCAGGGTCTATGACAGTTGAAGGCAGCATCCTGCACTCGGGGTCTGTGTCGGCTGAAGGCAGCACGCTCCACTCAGGGTCTATGACAGTTGAAGGCAGCATCCTGCACTCGGGGTCTGTGTCGGCTGAAGGCAGCACGCTCCACTCAGGGTCTATGACAGTTGAAGGCAGCATCCTGCACTCGGGGTCTGTGTCGGCTGAAGGCAGCACGCTCCACTCAGGGTCTATGACAGTTGAAGGCAGCATCCTGCACTCGGGGTCTGTGTCGGCTGAAGGCAGCACGCTCCACTCAGGGTCTATGACAGTTGAAGGCAGCATCCTGCACTCGGGGTCTGTGTCGGCTGAAGGCAGCACGCTCCACTCAGGGTCTATGACAGTTGAAGGCAGCATCCTGCACTCGGGGTCTGTGTCGGCTGAAGGCAGCACGCTCCACTCAGGGTCTATGACAGTTGAAGGCAGCATCCTGCACTCGGGGTCTGTGTCGGCTGAAGGCAGCACGCTCCACTCAGGGTCTATGACAGTTGAAGGCAGCATCCTGCACTCAGGGTCTATGTTGGCTGAAGGCAGCACCCTGCACTCGGGGTCTATGTTGGCTGAAGGCAGCATCCTGCACTCAGGGTCTATGACAGTTGAAGGCAGCATCCTGCACTCAGGGTGTATGGTGGCTGAAGGCAGCACCCTGCACTCAGGGTGTATGGTGGCTGAAGGTAGCACCCTGCACTCAGGGTCTATGTTGGCTGTAGACAGCATCCTGCACTCAGGGTCTATCAGCTCCGGGGACAAGGACACGATGGAGGCTGATTTCCTGTGTGCCAGGTCTGGCACCAGGGCAGAGGCATCAAAAGGCCTGGAGAACTGCTGGATAGCACAGCCAGATCCAGGCTGGGTCTCATTTATCCCGACTAGGAAGAAGTGAAGCTGTTTTCCCTTGCTAGAGTTGGGACCACACAGTGACCATGCGCAGAGACAACAAAGTTCCACACCGGGCCCGTGGCGGCCCGAGGACCGCTAACGGGTCTAAAAAGCCACAGACACAACCCCTAAAAGCCGCGTCTACGAGACTGTACGAGCTGGGTGACACCCACAACACCACTCCCACCACAAAATGGCTGCCGGCGCCCTTGGGCGGGCTACAGGTTAAGCCCCGCCCTTGCGGCCTTCCCGCCGTCCCTCCGCAGCGAGGTTTGTCCCTTCAGCGCCGCCATAGCCACCGCCTCCCGCTCTTCCCCGGTCCCTCCTCTCCCGTCCCCGCCCGCAGCGCGCGCGGTCCGGTGTCAGGAGCGAGCGGTGCGCGCCCCCGGTGCTCCCCCGCTTCCCCGCCGCCGCCATGCTGGCCACTGCCGCTGCGCTCCTCCGCCGCTGCGCCGTCTCCGGCCTCCGCTCCACCGTCCGCCGGCCCGCCGGCCCCGCAGGTGAGCAGGCCGCCCACCAGCCCGCGACCTTTCCCGCCACTCTACACCGACCCTACCCCGGTACGGCTCGGCCTCAAGGGGGCCCGAGCGGGGCCGGGAGGCGATGGTAGGAAGGCGGCGGCGCCCAGCCGGTGTCGCCGTGTCATTGCAGTGTTCCGCCAGAGTCACTCGAGGGCAGGCTGTGGCTGCGGCCTAGTGCGCGCCGCCCCCATCGGACCCGGCCGCCGCCCCGGCCCCGCCGCCTACGGTGACCTCCCGCTGTTATTGCCCCCGCCACCTCCTGCAGAGCACCGGGCCTTTTGTCTGGCCTGTAGCAGGGAGGGCGGTGGCGATCTCCCTGGACTTCCCGTGAAGGTGACATTGACGGTGACCTCTGCAGCTGGCTGCTTGGGCTTGGCACCGGGGGTCACTAGAGGATACCGGGGTTCACTGGGGGATACCGGGGCTCCACTCCGGCCCCAGGGGCGATCGGCATGGGGCAGCTCTGCGCCGTCCAGCGCCTAGCTTCCTTTTACCCTCTTCATTAACATTTCAGTTGATGAGAAGAGAAAGAAAAGCAGCCACAGGCAGTGCGGGGTGAATAGGGAACCAGAGCTCGAATAGGAAGACTGCAGAGAAGGCAGTGGCCGTAGAGCTCCATTAATCGTTAATTAACAGACATTAAAACGCTTGGAGCCCTGCGCGTGCCTGTGCTGTAGCACAGGCTTCTCCACGCCTTTCCTAACCAGTAGGCTCCATGTTCTCCTTTCCCAAGGTCTTGTATTACAAACGCCCCCGCTTAACACTCCTGACCCGAGTCGCCTTTTCCGATGGCCCCGGGGGGTTGTGTTTCGGCCAAATGAGCACCTTGTGTTCATCTCCCGTTCCCCTGGGTGTAGGTTTACCTTTTATAATGCCACAAAACGTTCTGCAGCTAATGCAGATGGAGCCCCGGGCTGCTTCTTGCCTTTTTCAGTAGGTGCATGCTCCTCGTCATGTGTGTTCTCCTTCTGTACTCCTTAACAGGGAAAGCTGACAAATCCTCAGGCTTGGGGAGGCTTTAATGTGCCTTTAGATGTGTTAAATGAGACCATTTGGGGCTTCTCTGGCTCTCAGAAGCCCGTTGAGTTGGCTTGGAAATGCAGCTTTGCCAACATTCTTGCCCTTTGCTTCTTCCTTGAGTTGGGAATTTCCCCCGGTTGTCACGGTTGTCACACAGGCATCGGCTCTGTGACGGTGACCTTGATGGACCTCACTGAAATGGAAGGCACCCAGAGTGGCTGGCAGAGTCTGGTCTGCAGTGGAGAGGTAGAAGCTCTAGTGTGAAAGGCAAAGGGTGGGAAAGAAACATCAGCAGTTGAAAAATGCGTTCTGGAAATCCAGAGTTCAAATTATTTTGGTCATCTTTAGTTTTGGGATTCTTCTAGTCCAACCAAGTCCTTCCTTTGTTTAGGACTAAAGGGAAATGGGTTTGTTGAGCACTCAGTGGAAAGAGACTTCAGTTTCTTGACTGAAGGGTGATGTTTGAGAGCCAGCTAGGCTTTTCTGTAACTGGGATTTGCTATTACTCTGTAGGCCTTGCTCTATGTTTAGGAGGGGGTAAAATGTTCTCCCCCAAATGAGTTTTTCAGCAGTGTCCCCTCGCTCCCTGCCTGGCTGCAGGAGTGTTTACAGAGAGGAGCTCTTGCCCTGAGCTCAGCTCAGTAATAGAGAAAGCAGGGTCAAAGGTCTGATTTGTAGCTGGGGAGAGGATGAGGAATCTCCCTACAGAACAGCAGAAGAGTGTTACCGCTGGCTTGGCTGACATTTGGTTATCCCTTACCTGATTGTGGAGAGAAAACAAAATCAAGTTGCTTGCATGGCAAGGGAAGCATTGTGTACACCAAGAACACAGCTGGAATGTTGGACCATGTTGGATTTTGCTCAAAACCTGGATTGCATTTGATTTGGGTTGCTGTTGAATGAGCATAGAGGTTTCCCTTGAGATTGCTGTGGATTTTGTTCCAATGTTCCATTATATTTTATGGAGAACTAAGACACAATCACAGAATGCAGCAGGTTGGAAGGGACTCTCAAAGGTCATCTCATCCAAGCCCTCTGCAGTCAGCAGGAACATCTTGAACTAGATGCTTTAACAGCATACTGGTCATTGTGCTCTTCAAAAAATATCTAGGAAAGATGCAATGATACAGCCCAGTTTGGGGTTTCTTCTTTTCCATAAAGCTTGGTAGTTGGTCAGTGTGAGTGGTTCATAAAACCTGGGAATTGTTTTGAGTGCAAAAGACCTTCAAGGTCATTCAGGCTAACCTTTCTCTAGCTCTGCCAGGCTTGGTGCTAAACCACATCCCTCAGCACCACCATCTGCCTCTTTGAAACACTTGCAGGGATGGGGATTCAACCACCTCTCTGGGCAGCCTGTGCCAGTCTTTGGGAACCCTTTCAGTCAAGAATTTTCTTCTTATGTCCAACCTAAGCCTCCCCTAGGGCAACTTGATGCTGTTAGAAACATAGAATGACCTGGGTTGGAAGGGACCTCCAAAGGTCACCCAGTCCAACCTCCTCTGCAGTCAGCAAGGATATTCTCAACTAGATCAGGTTGCCCAGAGCCCTGTTGACCTCATTTTGAGTATCTCCAGGAATGGGACCTCAAATGTGTCCCTGAGCAACTCGTTGCAGTGTTCCACCACCCTCATAGTAAAGAATTTGTTCCTAACATCAAATCTGAATCTTGGCCTGTCACTTGCTACTAGGAAGAAGAGACCAACCCTGACCTCACTCCAACCTCCTTTCAGGGAGTTGTAGAGATCAAACTCTAGTTCATGTGAGGTTAAGATAGAAAAGTGTCTTCCCATCTCTGACTTCCTCTGAAGCAGAGCTTGGCTCTGGCAAGGTCGTAGCTGGTGGGTGACCTCTGTCAATATTAGCAGAGTGAAATGGGAGTGGGGGAGAGTAAGCAGTCTGTATCCAGGCTGGTGTTCTACCTGTGAAGCAGCTTTCAGAGTGCTTGGACTTTACAGGGAATACCTAGCACAGCTCTAGTGAGGGTGGAGGTGGATTTTAGGTCCTTAAGGGAAACTCTTCCAGCCTTGGTGGGTTAAACTTAAGACCAAAAGAAAGAAAACAAAAAATACAATTTGTGATGAAGAGTGGTGCAGAGGGCCACAGCAGTGAGTTTCTAACCATATCAACCTTGTTTGCTGGAGTACAGCCTACTGCAGTACTTTATTAATCATCAACTATTAATGCAATTCCAATCTTGAGATCCAAGGATTTTTCTTGGATAGATCACAGAATGAATCGGGTTGGAAGGGACCCTCACAGGTTGTCTTGTCCAATCCCTTAGATGTGGAGGCAGCAGTGATTTCATTTATTTATTTTGGTCTCATGCAACCCTTCAGTAACCTGTTGGAAGAAATCTCTCTGATCCCTTTGGTTTTGAGAGCCTTTAGAGTTGGCATCAGCTCATTTTGCACAGATCCCTAACGCCACTTGCAGTCAAGCTTCCGAATTTGTGGTGGAATCGGAGACCTGCAGCCAGTTGCTGTTGAGTCATCCATCAAAGTCAACCTGTTGGTTGGGAAATCTACTTTTGCTGGATTACAAAATCAGGTTTGGAGCAATTTTGTGAGTAGGTAGTTACTCCAGGATAAACTAATGTGTTCATCTTAAGTGGATAACAGTATAACTAGTGTGGGTGTAAGGAGAATCACAGAATGTTAGGGGTTGGAAGGGGCCTTCAGAGATCATTGAGTCCACCCCCCCTGCCAAAGCAGGGTTCATGTATCTAAACTCCTTGCATTGACAGGGGTGTGAGAAGCATCCAATGTGTGGGGCATAACAAGCATGATGCTTCTTACATGTGGATGTTACATTTCTGTGACTTTCTTGGCTCTAGGAAGAGGGAAAATTCCTGTATTTTATAGAAACAGGGACCTCAGAAAGCCCTTTTCAAGGACTGGTTATGCAGAGTTGATATTCTCTTGCGTGTCCTCCTCTCATTAAATAATCCTGCTCTGACCAAAGGGTCTGGAATGACTTCAGAAGCCTAATGTAGACCATGCCACAGAACACAATTTTTAGTTAGCTATATTCATCTGGGCTGAGGATGAATCCAGACTGACTCCAGGGAGCAAAATGAGTGGTTTATGGCTTTTGGTCTCTCCACAGCAGAGTTAATTTTGGCTTGCTCAGAGTCCCTTCCTTTCTTTTTGCTCTCAGCTGTACTGCATGCCCGCTGCTACTCCCATGGGTCACAAGAATCAGATGAAGAATTTGATGCTCGCTGGGTGACTTATTTCAACAAGCCAGACATTGATGCCTGGGAGCTCAGGAAAGGTAAGTTGAAGGGAAAAGAGGAAGAACTGATAGTCTTGTGAACAGAATTAACTGACTTTAAGCTGCTGTTGGATAGCAGATACAGTGAGAACTATGAGCTTGATGTGGGAGAGAAATCCTCTAAATACCCAGTCAGGGTGAGGCACTTGTGTGAGCCTTATTTGTTACCTGTGTCCCTATGCTTTTATGCTTTAATGCCCCAGAACAGGCATTTTAACACCTGGGTGGGGGAGAGAGAAATGTTTGCTCTGAGGAAAGCGTATTTGATCTCAGCTGTTGCTTAGTGTACAACCACACACATTTTCCTTTGGACTTTGACTCAGTGGCTTGGCTTTACCTCACTGTAGTCTATATGGTTGTTTCCTGCTGTTATTTGCTGTGAAATTGCCAACTCCTGTTAAATTAACTCCAATTAGGGCTTTAAATTGTGTTTACATAACAGCCAGAGGGATTGTGCCAGCATCACCTGGATGAGAAGGTGCTGGGCTCTTCCCTCTGGAGGGAGAGGAAAGAATAGGCAGCAGCTTGAGTTGTAGGGATGATTCCATAACTGACGTGCTGTGTGCCAGAGCCTGCCTCTTTTAGGGAGCATGGTTCAAACTGGCCACTGGGATTTCATGAAATCCACTTAAAATCTGAACATCTACAACAGTGAGAGGGAGAAAAGCAACAGAAACCCTTTGGCTCTCTGTGCGTGTCCTCAAAATTGTACGCAGCTTCTAATGGCAGCTTGGTGGTGTGGTAATACTTCATTCTTCCCTGGAGGGGAGCAAAGTGGTGCTCAGCAGGTTCCTTTAGAGGGCACGGTGCACTGATGTCAATTTCTCCTTGTTCTTTCTTTCCATGCACAGGCATAAACACGCTCGTGGGTTACGACCTGGTTCCTGAACCAAAAATCATCGACGCAGCTCTGAGGGCATGCAGACGGTTAAACGACTTTGCCAGTGCTGTCCGCATCCTAGAAGTCGTAAAGGTGAGTGGAGTGGCAGCCTGGGGCATAACTGCTGTGTTGGAGTTGCTGCAAGCCCAGCAGCAGAAGAGTTTTTCTTGGCTTGCTGGTGGTGGTGTGAAGGGAATCCATGATTTCCTGCTGCCAGAATCAATAGTTTCAGTGTGAGTGTGTTCTTGGTGGCCTGACATAACCATTCTGAGGCAGCACAGCTTTGAGTAAAACCACTCTTACCTGTAGTGATAGGATGAGGGGCAATGGCTTCAGACCAAAGAGGAGATACAGATTGGATGTGAGGAACAGGTTCTGCACTGTGAGGGTGGTGGAACACTGGAACAGATTGGCTGGGGAAGTAATTGAGGCCCCATCCCTGGAGATACTCAAGGTGAGGCTGGACAGGACTCTGGGCAACCTGATCTAGTTGAGGATGTCCTTGCTGACTGCAGAGGGGTTTGGACTGGATGACCTTTGCAGATCACTTCCAACCCAGACCATTTTTATGATTCACAAAAGATGCTGAGTCTGGTGGGAAAGTCTTTAAGGATTTCTCTCCGGTGTTTTGTTTCATTGCTAAGCATTACTAGAAACATCTCAAGCAAAGGCAGAACTGAACTGGCTGAGAGGAGTGACTGGGGGATGCTGCACAGGCTTGAGAAACAACATAAACCAGAACCTTGAAACCTGAGCCCAACCTTCACTGAAGAGGGAGTTGGTGTGGGTGGGGATGGAGCCAGGAGTTCCATTTCAGTCACAGAAGCCAGCAGCTCTGTTCTTCCAGCTGTAAAGGACAGATGTGGAGGTCTTTCTGCTAGCTGTCAAATGCACTGACTTAAAACTCGACTCCACAACCAGTGGCTTCTCAAGTTCACCATTTCTGCTTTCTGTGTGCTTCTGTGGAACTGAAACCCTTTCAGTGGTCTTTGAAATGTGAAACTGATGGAAGCAGCTTTCCTGCCTTTTCCTTATCTCTTTGGGGTTTTCTTCTGTCCTTTTGTCCTCACAGCTCTGCTTGTCAGAACCTGGGGACAAGCATATGCTCTTCCTGCAGTTCCACCTAAATATCACTCAAGAGGTGATGGTTTTCCCTTGATTTTCAAGCAAAGTTTCTCCCGGGTCTGCCTCAAATTTGTTCCTAGTTTACTGATGAGATATTATTTTCATACCCTTTCCTAAGGTGTAAGCATTCCTTGGACTGGCTTGCAGAGCAGGAGGTGGGTCAGGCCAAGGATTCTTTTGTGCACAACCAGCCCTGTAAACCTCACTGCCGTCTAGTGGGCCTTGCCTACGACTTGCTGTGGAAATGACACCATTCCTTTTCGTTTAGGACAAGGCAGGACCTCACAAGGAAATCTATCCCTACGTTATCCAGGAACTTAGACCAACTTTGAGTGAACTGGGAATTTCCACTCCAGAGGAACTGGGCCTGGACAAGGCATAAACCTTATAGGTAAGGGATGCTGTTGCTTCTGAAACTCTTGGTATGAGACTGCAGTGCCCTACAACTCTCCTGGCAAGGACAGAGCCCTTCCTTGTCTTCATGGGTGTGTGAAAGGCTGGGAAGCTCAGGCTTCTAATGCCATTCTCCAAATAACTTCTCTAAATACAGGTCTCTTTGAAAAAGTATGAACCCTTTGCAAAGGTGGCTTCCAAAAGGAACAGTGCAATTCCTTAAGAAGGGAACAGTGTGGTTGGTCACCATACCCAACCTCCCAGAAATTCCTAGACAGAAGTTGCCAAGACAGTGGTTGTTGCAGCACCTGAGCAGTGTACTGACCTCTGCATCCCATCAGCTTGTCCACCATGAGTGTTTTTAGCAAATGACTGGATCATTTCCACCAGGAATGCACAAATTTAGTCTTGGAAAACCATAGGGTTTTACTGTTTGTTTGTTTGTTTGTTTTTTCCAGAGCTGAACTTAGTACTTCCTAAATTTGAAAACAACTGTGATGAAGATGTTTAGATCTTCATCATAAACCAAGCCTCTCATATGAAAGTGTTGTTATTAAACAGCAGCTCCTCTGATTGATGAGGAGCTCTGATTAAAGGCAAGACCCTAACATACTCTAATCCCAGACTAAAATTAAGCCCTAAATAAAATCCTCGTGAAAGCCAGGCCCTGTAAAAGCAGTCTCTTCAGAAAATGGCCAATCTCAGACTGCAAATAGCTCTTTCTGGATCTCTTTAGTCTGTGTCTTCCTTCTTCCTCTGTGGCACTGTGTCCTGGTGTAAGGAGGGACTGAAGCAGCAGTACTGGGAGCGCAAGGACTGCATTTGGTGGGCCAGGGGTTAAACTGGACTTTTGAGTGTGACAGTGAGCGATGGAAATAACTCACTTGCCATCCCTTGGAACACCCCTATGGGGATCCTGGGCTGCTGCTGTAATGTTTTTCTGTTCTTTTCCCTTCTAGGTGCATTGCTCAAGCATTTCCCTGATGCTACCAGATTGTACCACGGCGCCCAGAGGCACAAACGTTAAAATATTACCTTGTCTGAAGTAACTTCTTCCTTTATTGAGTCACAGTGTATGTGATGGGAAGTTGGACCTAATAAAGGAAAAACTGGTTTGACTGATGTGCTGGCACTGGTTTGTGTGGTTATTCTTTTGGTTTAGGAGGAAAAGGAACAAACAAACTGTTAAATGTGCTCTGCCAAGAAGGCTTAAGAGCTTAGAAGCATGTGAGAGCTTCTCATAGAATTGTTTTGTTTGTAAAAGACCTCTGAGATCATCGAGTTGTCAATCCAGCACCATCACGATCATTAAACCATGTCCTAAACTGCCATGTCCACACACTTCTTGAACACCTCCAGGGTTGGTGCCCATGCCTTTGGCAAGCACCTGGCTTCACCTTTGGAAAGGGGCAAGTAAGGACACATCCAGGGAACACGGTGACCCTCTGGTACAGCCTGCTTTGGAGAGGAGGAGAAGTACTTTGCAGACCCCCTGCCCTCAGAGGAGTCATGTCCCTGTGGTGAGGTTGAGGCTTGAAAGCACCGAGGTGGTGGGAGGCTTCCGGTCGCCAGGGCCTTGCTCTGGCTGTGAGGTCTGGCAGGGCTGGGCTCTGTTCCGGGATCTGAAGAGCCAGTTCTCCTCTCTGTTCTATCACAGACAGGGGTTTGGGCAAAAGAAGGGGGGAAAGGAAATTCGTGTAAAGGTTTATCTTTTTGCCACAAAAAGGATGGCATTTTGGAGGAAACGAGGGATTTGTGTAGGGAACGGCTCTATGTGGCACAGCAGCCGCGCGGGGCAGGATGTCCCGGTGTCCGTCCCGGTGTCCGTCCCGGTGTCCGTCCCGGTGTCCGTCCCGGTGTCCGTCCCGGTGNACGGGCGGCAGCGGCGGCGGAGGGGCTAGGGCTGGCTCCAGGGCCGGAGTTGGTCCTGGTTCCGCTGCCAGTGGAGCCGGCGTGCGACGAGGCTCGGGGGGGCGTGCATGGAGAGGAGGGGATTGCGTTC
>VWZE01009413.1:71378-94551 GCA_013396675.1 Eubucco bourcierii
GAGGGAGCAATTTGCAATCATCAGGCAGAAGGCTTGGGGGATTGCGGGCTGCGGTGCCTCTACCCCACTGTCCTGGGGGTCCTGAGGTGTAGGGGGATGTCTATCCCCGTGGGGGTGACCTGCCCACCCAAAGATCCTCATTCCACGTGGGATCGCACCCCACTAGGGACAGCCTTTTCTCTCGGGAAGTGCCCTGAGAACAGCCTCTACCCAAAGTCCGTCCCGGGAGGTGCTCTCCACCCCGCCGCCCCCTTTCCCGGCCCCCGCTCACCGCGGATCTCCGCCATAGCTCGACCGGCACACAAGAGGGCACNGCTATGGGGCAGCGCGGCCAGCGGGGCACTGCCCGGGCGGGGGGGGGGAAATCTCCGCAAGGGCTGTGGGGACTATAGGAGATGCGCTATTCTATAGGGGGTGTTTACAAGGGCTGAGCTANACTGCACACACACCCCTGCCCCCGCGCCCCCCCCCGCACTTTATAGGAGCCGTGACGTCACGGCGCCGAAGCGCGAAGTGGGCGGGGCCAGATCACGTGGTCGGCGGCGCAAGCGCCCCCTGCTGCCCCGGAAGTGCCTGGTCCGGCGGCGGCGGCGGCGGCGGGAGCGAGGAGTGGAGTACCGGGGACCGCGCCCATGTCGGGCTTCGACACCAACCCGTTCGCCGACCCGGTGGACATCAATCCCTTCCAGGTGAGGCGTCAGGGTCCGGGTGGTTCTTTCCATCCCTCCGCCCGGGCCTCCCTTCCCTTCTCTTCCTCTGCGCTCTCGAGGCCGCCGCCGGCGGGACGTGGCACTGAGTGAAGAGTCGCTGTCCAATGGTGGCACCGCATTTCCCTGCCTCGGCCAATCAGGAAGGAGGGGAGGGATTATGGTGCGGCCGGGACACCCCTCGGTGGATCTGCACCCTACCTCGGGCCGTGCTGTCCGTATTTCTCTTATCCCCTTCTGCCCGCATGTACTTCGGCCTCCTTGTGACCCAGCCGCGATACCCTCCGGCCAGGCCCTTCCTGCCGTCCCTCCCGGCAGCCTCCTTTCCCCCTCCGTTCGAGGACGGAGCTCACCTCGTCCTGAGCTCGGGGCCCCGCTCGCTGCGTGGAGGGGGCTCAGGGCCAACGGGCCGCCCCTGCACCCGGGGGGTGCCGCTGTCGTGAGGCTGGAACCACCCCGGCCAGAAGACTGATCTGAGCCGGGTTCGCTGCCGTTGGACCGGCTGCTGGGCCCATCTGAGTTCTGATCTTTAACGCCTCGGAGCGTCGGCTCTTAAACCCGAGCCTACAAGGCCAAACGCCCCGTTTGGCACTGGGTTTCAGGAGCCTTTGAGGAACTTCGCCCACTTTCTCTGCCGGATTAACCTCCATGCTGGAAGCGTGAGGTCATTACATAGGGAGTTGTCCAGTAATAGTCTCTTGTACCTGATTTACGTGGTAAGGGTGTGACAAGAAGTGTTCAGGCTTTGACTTCCATCAGTGGGCTGCTGTAGGTGCTGCTGGAGCCTTGCTGCTCGGCTGGGATGTGATCTGAAGGAAGAGGCTGTGTCCTGACCTCTGATTCCATGGCCAAGCCAAGATGAAACTGTTTGTTGAGTGTTTTCTATGAAAACTGAAGTGTTTTTGTAGAACCCTATGGAAAAGACACCAAAGTTTGAGTCCAACCTTCTACCCCACACCTTCTTGACCACTAGACCATGTCCCAAAGTGCCACATCTGCAATTTTTGAGGAATCAAAGTGAATTCAGAAGGAAAAATACCCCTTCTTCCCCTCACCTTTGTTTTCATGTCCTCTTCTGCATCTCAAGAAGCGTTTGGATGACCATATTCCTGAAATATTCCACCAGCGAGGGTGAATAGGGGGTGGCTCAGGTGTACACACCAGGATTTACTACTTCAGTGCTGAGGAGGTAAACATTCTTCTGCTTCATGCCCATGAAAGCTGTCCTGGTATCTGACTGAGCATGGCCTCACTCGCTTTTTACTCACTGCTCAAATAAGAAAGCCTGAACACAGATTACAACAGGTAGTGCTCGATGTCAGGCTTGCTCCTGCCTGTGAGGACCGACATACACTGCACCACAGTGTCCCTGTGGTCGGCTGAAGGCTCTGTGCAGCTGCAGCTGGGCTTTGTGGTAGGTTTTATGTCCTCTTTGTGGGAGTGTGATATTTTGTGTCCACCCTCGCTGAAAGAAAACTTCCCCCTCGCCCCGCGGCAAGTCGTTGTCAGCTGGACAGGAGGAATCTCTTTGAGTGCTGCTGCCCTGCCCCTCTGATGAGGAAATAGCACCTCACCGTGCAGGACAGCGCTGCCCTGGTCTTGTAAAGCTGGTGAAACAAGCCCCTGCCCTGCCAGGGTTTGGATCCACCTGCTGGCTTGCTGCTGTGCAGGGCTGGGGGCACAGCGGGCGCTGGCATCCCCTTCCACACACTCTAGAGGTTGTACTGAAAGGTCTGGAAGTGTCTTCACCCTCTCAGCCTTGTCACGCTGGGCAGAGCACCAGGGTTGTCCTCCCATGTTGATGTTCCCAGTGCAGCGCTTTGTACTCCACAAAGCCTGGCAGAACTGGGGATCTTTGCCTTTTAAGGAGACATCTTTGTTCATGGTGCGGATATAAAAGCAGCTGTTTTGGCCCTATTAAAAATATCTCTGCCTTTTCTTCCTGTCACTTATTGTAACCAGTTAATGAGAGATGATTAACTGCCTTCGTTTGTTCAGTAACCTGCTGTTTGTTAGTGGCAGCTACCTCCAGAGCTTTGATGCCTGCTTCAGACAGGGCCGGAAATGTCCATCCTCTAGAGATACCAATAACAAACCCCTTGATCTTTCCCTCAGTGCATTTTCCAGGCAGTAATGCTGCTCTGAGGTCTGGCTAACTGCAGGACTGGTGATATTCAGGGCACTTACTGTGATGTTTGGATACCTGTGTTAAGGCCTAGGTGATTACACCAAACTGGGAGGCTTGGCTGATACAACTGAAGGCTGTGCAGCCATCCAGGGAGACTTGGACAGACTGGGGAGCTGGGCAAAGAGGAACCAAATGAGGTTCAACAAGTGCAGAGTCCTGCACGTAGGGAGGCATAATAAACTGCACCAGTACAGGTTGGGAGGTGATCTGCTAGAGAGCAACCCTGTGGAGAGGGACCTGGGAGTGCTGGTGGATAACATCCATGGGGCAGCAATGTGCCCTGGTGGCCAAGAGGGCCAGTGGGATCCTGGGGTGTATTAGAAGAGTGTGTCTAGCAGATCAAGGGAGGTTCTCCTCCCCCTCTGCTCTGCACTGGCGAGACCTCATCTTGAGTACTGCCTTCAGTTTTGGACTCCCTAGTTTAAGAGGGAGAGGGATCTGCTGGAGAAGGTCCAAGGGAGGGCTAGGAGGATGATGAGGGGACTGGAGCACTGCCTGGTGAGGAGAAGCTGAGGGGCCTGGGGCTGCTGAGTCTGGAGAAGAGAAAACTGAGAGGGGATTTAATAAATGTCTATAAATATCTGAGGACTGGGGGTCAAGATGGGGGGGACAGGCTCTGCTCACTTGCTCCCTGGGATAGGACAAGGAGCAATAGATGGAAGCTGCAGCACAGGAGGTTCCATCTCAAGACAAAGGGGAACTTCTTTACTGGAAGGGTCCCAGAGCACTGGCACAGACTGCCAAGTGAGGCTGTGGAGTCTCTTTCTCTGGAGCCTTTCAAGGCCTGTTTGGATGCGTTCCTCTGTGACCTGAGCTAGATTATATGGTCCTGCTCTGACAGTGGGTTTGAACTTGATTTCTTTCGGTCCCTTCCAAGCCCTGACATCCTGTGATCCTGTGTGATTTTTGTTCAGTTTCTCCTGCCTTGATCCCATCTAGAGAGGCATCTCATCTTGTTTTGTTTGCTTGACCTGTGGGAACAGAAAAAAATGGAAGAATGTGGTTTCTTGCACAAACCTGTCATCAAACTCCGTCAGCTGGCATGGTTGCAGCTCGGTGTTTGCTCTAAATGCTGCATCTGGAAGCAGAGTTAATCTTAATCTTTAATCTCTTGGCAGTGCAGTTTGGTCCAACCACGAAATTATTTTGCACTGGGGAAGTGGAGATCATGAAAAATGACCTCCTGTATCCCTGCTGCTTGAGGAAGGGCAGCAGATGGGGATCTGGTGGCTGGTGTTCTGCAGGTGGCTCTAAAAACTGCCCTCTGAGCACAAAGTCTGTGGATGGACCTGGTTGTTAAATTGAATGGAAGAGCTGGAGAAGTAAGAGAGCCTTCAGATGCTCAGGCTTTTCCCAAATGACTTCAATTTAGTTGGGTTGAATTTCCTGAAAAGAAGGGTGTGTGGGGACTGCAGAGCACAGGTGACCTCCTCCTCAGAGGGACAGCCAGGTAGTGTGGCTTCAAGGGGTTCAGCAGCTGAATGAACTCTGTGCTTCTATGTTTCACAGCAACAAAGCTGCTGAAGGGTCTGGAGAACAGGGCTGGTGAAGAGCAGCTGAGGAAACTGGGGATGTTTAGTCTGGAGAAGACTGAGGGGGAACCTCATTGCTCTCTACAGCTCCCTGAAATGAGGTTGGAGTGAGATGGGAGTTGGTCTCTTCTCACATGTGACAAGTGACAGGATAAGAGAAGTGGCCTCAAGTTGCACTGGGGGAGGTTTGGGTTGAATAGCAGGAAAAATTTCTTTGCTGCAGGAATGGTCAGGGATTGGAACAGGCTGCACAAGGAGGTGATGAAGTCACCATCCCTGGAGGTGTTCAAGAAACCTGTGGACATGGTTTAGTGTCCATGGTAGTGGATGGTGGATGGTTGGACTTGATGATCTTGGAGGTCTTTTCCAACCCAAACAATTCCAGGATCAGGCCACAGCAAATTTCAAGAGGGCCAGCTGCCTTTTGCTTTGTAGCTTGCAGAAAGCAACTGCAAGATCTGAAGTTTCTGGGCACCTTCTCATTCCCTCAGGATCACAGGATGTCAGGGTTTGGAAGGGACCTCTGGAGATCTTCCAGTCCAATCCCCCTCCCAGATCAGGACCATAGAATCTAGTGCAGGTTGTGCAGGAACACATCCAGACAGGGCTTGAAAGTCTCCAGAGGAGACTCACAACCTCTCTGGGCAGCCTGCTTACAGTAAGGAAGTTCTTCCTTATGTTGAGGTGGAACTTCCTTTGCTGTAATTTGCGTCCTCTGCTCCTTGGCCTATCCCAGTGCACAAGTGAGCAGAGGCTGTTCCTGTCCCTTCCTTCCTGACCCCCAGCCCTCAGATATTGCTAGACATTGATCAGATCTCCTCTCAGTCTTCTCTTCTTCAGACTAAGCAGCCCCAGGACTCTGAACCTCTCCTCATCAGGCAGTGCTCCAGTCCCTTCAGCATCCTTGCAGCCCTCCCTTGGACTCTCTCCAGCAGATCCCTGTCCCTCTTGAACTGGGGAGCCCAGAACTGGATGCAGTAATCCAGATGGGGCCTCACTAGGGCAGAGTAGAGAACCTCCCTGGGTCTGCTGGCCACACTCCTTTTAATGCACCCAGGGACACCATTGGCCTTCTTCATTCATCTCCTCTGCCTTTCTGGTGCTTACTCATCCTTCACGCGGTGCCATCCAGGCTTGCGGAAGCTGCTGCCTTCCTATCGCCCTCTGCTTCACAGCTGCTCTTTTCCTTCCTGCCCTCCCCAGGCCACAGAGGCACATGTCATGTCCAAACACACTTGAGCTTGGCTGCAGAGCCTCTGCACTTTGTGTAGTTGTTTCAGCCAGTCTTGCTCAACAGCAGGCTGGACCCGGCTGCCTTGCCTTGGTTGTGCCACCATGCAAAGTGGTTGATTTGCTTTAAAGCTAACCAAGAAGATAAGAGGTTGTCTCCCTTGGAGGTCAAACCATTCTTCAGCTGGAAGCAGTGGTGCTGCTCCCACTGCCCTACTCTGACAACCTGCCCTTTTCTGGAGCAGGGCTGCACTGGGGCAGTTAATTCAAGGCCTGTCTGAGTGGAGGTGAGCAATGGGAAGTGAAGAGGGGGCAGAAGAGGGCTACAAAGGTGATGAGGGCACAGGAACATCTCTCTGTTGAGGGAAGACTGAGAGAATTTGGGCTTTGTAGCCTGAAAAGACTGGAGGGGGGATCTCATAAAAACTTCAAGGGTGGGTGTCAGGAGGATGGGGCCAGGCTTTTGTCAGTGGTGCCCAGTGACAGGGCAAGGCCTAATGGGCACAAACCTGAGCATAAGAAATTCCACTTAAACATGAGGAGGAACTTCTTCACTTTGAGGGTGGTGGAGCACTGGAGCAGGCTGCCCAGAGAGGTGATGGAGTCTCCATCTCTGGAGACGTTCAAAACCCTTCTGGACATGTTCCTGTGTGATCTTCTCTAGGTAAAGCTGCTTTGGCAGGGGAGGTGGACTCTGATCTCCAGAGGTCACTTCCAACCTCTGTCATTTTGTGATGGGAAGGAAAAATGAGCATTTAGCCTGGGAAGTGTTTCTCCTTGTTGCTGATTTCTTTCCTTCCAGCCTGACCATTCAGGCTCTTAAAGTGCTTATGTAGCTTTTGCTTTCCTCTTCCCATGCCTTTAAGGGAGTTTCTCTTCCTTGTGCACTTGTCCTCTGCTGGACTTTAGTCAGGCTGGGACCTTGCCTGGTCTGGATTAAAGGCTAGCATGCAGCAGCTCTCATCCAGTAACTGACCTGTAAACTTGTGTCCAGCAGCCCAGGCACCTGCAAAACTGGTTCAGTTAAAGCCTCCAGAGGAGCAAGCAGTGGAATAAAACTTGTGCCTGGGCTCCTCAGAGCCCTCAGCTCCACTGTGGTGGTTCTGCTGGTGCTGCTTCCTGGCCAGCATCTGAAACCTCTCCCAGTCTTGACATCCCTGAGCCTGGGGTGATTCACAAACTAGTGCAACCTGTTGCGTGAGGAGTGCCTTGCTACAGAGGAGATGCCTGCAGTTACTCATTAACTCTTCTGTAGGCATTGGCTCAGCAGAAGGCTGCGCTCCAAGCCCAGGGAATGGCTCCAGCAGCTTTCCTACCAACCAAGCCATTTCCCTGCAGCCCCTGCACGCCTCAGTTGCTTGCTCTCCTTGCAGCCTCTCTTCCTCCTCACCCCATTAGCCACCAAATTAAACTGAGTGATCCTGAGACACAAGTTGCTGAGGGAGGGATGAAAAGTCACTTTTTCTTTATTGCTTTGCCTCTAGCCGGCTCTCAGGTTGCCAGGCTGTTCTCACAGCAGGATTTCCAGGTTCAGAAAGTACCTTTTTTCTCTGCTGACTGGGGAGAGAAGTGCTCCAGTGGTCCAGTGGGTGCCTATGGAAGAAGGATCTTTTGTGGGAAGTAGTGTGGATAAAGGAAGGGATAAAACTATCTGAATGCGGTTGTTGTGCCAGCAGAATTTACACCTCCCAAAGTAAGCAGTGGCACACCTCTGGCTTAGCTTCCTTGGGAGTTTGCACAGGATCCCAGCATGGTGGGGGTTGGAAAGGACATCTGGGAATCATCCAGTCCAACCCCACTGCTACAGCAGGGGCACCCACAACAGCTTGCCCAGCATCACAATGTCCATGTGGGGTTGGAATCTCTCCACAACCTCTCTGGGCAGCCTGGAGCAACATCCTCACACCAAATAGGTTTCTCCTCTTCAAATGGAGCCTCCTGGATTCCAGTTTGTGCTCATTGCTCCTTGTCCTGTCACTGGGCACCACTGACACAAGAGCCTGGCCCCATCCTCTTACCCCCACTTTTTAGCTCTTGCTGAACATTGATCAGATCCCTTCTGGGGCTGCTCTTTTCCAGGCTTACCAGCCCCAGGGCACTCAGCCTTTCCTCCCCATGGAGGTGCTCCAGGCTCCTCAGCATCTTCACAGCCTCTCTGGACCCTTTCCAGTAGTTCCCTGTGTCTCTTGAACCAGGGAGCCCAGAACTGGACCCAGGACTCCAGCTGTGGCCTCACTAGGGCAGTGAGGGAGGAGAACCTCCCTTGAGCAGCTGTTTTTTTCTCTTCTGGAGTGATCATTGGCATTTGAGTTTGCTGGTCTGAATGCCTCATGTGGCAGCTGACACCTCAGCCAGGATCAGCTGGACCTGGGAAACTCATTCTGTCAGTCTCTGCTGTGCTTCAGGGAGGTTTGGGAGGTGGTCCTGGATGTCCAGCAGCATTCTGACTGTGAATGAATGAATCCCTGTCCCACTTTGAGTCCCTGGAAACTGGGAATAGCTCACTGCAGGGGAGCAGTAGCTCTGAGTGTAGCAGCATCCCAGCATGTAGCTGGGCAGAAAGACTTAAAGGAGGTTGGGGTGAGGTGGGGATTGGTCTCTTCTCCCTGGTGTCAAGTGATAGAACAAAAGGAAATGACCTGAAACTGTGCCAGGGGAGGGCTAGCTTGGAGATTAGGAAAACTTTCTTCACTGAAAGAGTGGTCTGGGATTGGAAAAGACTTCCCAGAGTGTTGGAAAAATGTGCAGACATGCCACTTTGGGACATGGTCTGATGGTGGTGGTAGGTTGGTGGTTGGACTTGGTGATCTCAGAGGTCTGTTCCAACCAAAACAGTTGTTTGATTCCACGACCTGTGTGTCTGATGCTGATTTGCATTTGCTCTCTCTCTCCTTGCAGGACCCCTCAGTGACCCAGCTCACAAATGCCAGCCAAAGTGGCTTGGATGAGTTCAATCCCTTCTCTGAGAGCTCCCAGCTGGTAAGTGCCACATCCCCTTGCACTGGGTATCTTGGTGGTGAGCTTAGTGGCGTGGGAGATCCCTTTGTAGGTGCAGCTTCAGAGAAAGAGAGGAGGGAGGCTTTGGCAGCTGATTTTTTTTCCCCCAGACCTTGTAGCTCATGTGCGTGGCAAGCTGCAAGTGACTGCTCCTGCGCTGCCGCGCTAATGAACTCCCAGCTGGAGCTCTCTGCTCGTGTGGAACAACTTCTCTCAGATGTGCTGCTGCCTCGTGCTGAAGCTTTCTGGAGTGTGAAGGGGAAGATGTTTTGTGGCAGGGCACATCAGTATGGATGGATTTGCTGCCTGCGTTGGGAGCTGAGCTGCTGAGGTGACAGCGTCGCTGGGCGGCTGCGAGAACTTCATTCTGCTTTCCTGGCTGCTGCCCTGGCTGAGATGGGAGATGGAGGGCAGGGAGCCAGAGCAGAGCAATACTTCTGGTTTAAACAACACTCATAGAATCAACCTGGTTTGGGTTGGAAAGGACCTTAAATAGCATTTAGTTCCAACCCCCCCTGCCATGGGCAGGGACACTTTGCACTACACCAGGCTGCTCGAGGCCCCATCCAAGCTGGCTTTCAACGTTTCCAGTCATGGAGCCTCCACAGCTTCTCTAGGGAACCCCTTCCAGTGCCTCACCACTCTCATCATAAAGAACTTCCTCCTAATGTCCAACTTAAATCTCCCCTGCTCTGGTTCAAACCATTGTTCCTAATATCCCATCTAATGTGAGCTCCTTCCAGTTTGAAGCCACCACCCTTGGTCCTGTTACTCCATGCCTTTGTGAAAAAGCTCCTCTCCAGCTGTCCTGCAGCCCTCTGCAAATATGGGAAGGCCACCAGAAGATCTCCCTGGAGCCTTCTTTTCTCCAGGCTGAACAAGCCCAATTCTCTTAGCCTGGCCTCACAGCAGAGGGCTTCCAGCCCTCGCAGCACTGCTGTGACCTCTGGGACCGCTGCCAACAGATCTCTGTCTCTGCTGTGCTGAGGGCTCCAGAGCTGGCCCCAGCACTTCAGGGAGGGTCTCAGCAGAGCACAGCAGAGGGGCAGAATCCCTTCTCTGCTCCTGCTGCCCATGCTGCAGGGAATCAGCCCAGGAGAGGCTTTGCTCTGGGCCAGGAGCACACAGTGCCCACTCATAGCCAGCTTTTCACCCCTCAGCACCCTCAGGTCCTTTTCCACAGGGCTGCTCTCCACCCTTCATCCCCAGCCTGTGCTGGTGTTTTCTCAACCCAGATGCAGCAACCTTGCACTTGGATGTTTTTTTCTTCCTCCTTAGCCTAACAGCCCTGATCCTGAGGTGCTGGTCCCCCAGCTCATGGAGGACCTCACAAACACTTGAAGACACAGAGCTGCTTTCTGCCAGTGCTTTCTGCTTTGGCAGTGCTACAGTCTGAGCTGCCCTGTGCTGCAGGGAGCAGTCTGTGATGTCTCTGCCCTGCTGCTTGTGTTCTGTGTGCAGACAAATGCAGCTCGGACGACGCCAGCCACGCAGCCCTCCGGCCACTCACAGCCTGCTGTTCTGCAGACCTCCGTGGAGCCCACTCCCCAGGTACTGCTGCCTTCCTCAGAGCTGGGCTGCAGAGCAGGAGCAAGCTGCCCTGGGCCTTGGGAAGTGTGAGGAGAATAGGAAAGGAATGGGATTCTCTGGGATTGGGTGTGGGATGCTGCATAGGGTCTTTTAAACTGGCCTTTGGGGGTCTGCCTTGGGGAGCAGGTGTCTGTAGGGGATGCAGACATGCAATACCTGCCAGACCTCCTTGTCTGGTGGCAGAACTCTCCCTACCTTGTGTGCTGTTTGCTCTGGCTTCCCTCTGGAATATCCTTGGGAATGCTTTGAACCTGGTTCTGGTAACTGGTCAGACAGGCTCCTTTCAGGAGCTGGACATAGCAGAGCCGGCAGGGACTATCTCATCCAAAGAGCAGAGAAGCCAAAGCTGCTGGGAGAAAGGGTCAGCTCTCAAAACAACCAACAAGTGGAAGAGGTGGGGTAGGCAGCTGTCTGGCTTTGCTTTCAACCCCCTCTCCTAGCAGAGGTAAACTCCTGCTCACTGCTCTGCTGGGAGAGCACTTAGAGCAGTGAGGGGAACTGGGAGGTTGAAGCAGCTGCAAGGGAAGTGTAGCTTTGCTGAAGGGAAGGGCACAGAGGTTGGGCAGCAGGCTGGAGGTTCTTCCAGCCCTGCCTTCCCTTGGGATAAGAGATGAACATCTGGGCAGATTTCTGCATTGGTCTCAACTTTGTCCTCCAGCAGCTAAGGCAGAAAGCCTCAAGATGTTTTGGATCAGCCACAGGTGTTCAGCTTTCAAATTCTTTCTGCCTTTGCTTCTGTTCCAGTTTGCCATTGGATGTGTCTGCTGATGGCTCTGCAAGGGCTGTGGTTAACCATTTTCTCCCCCTGCTTTAGGCCGTGGCTGCAGCAGCACAAGCTGGGCTCCTCCAGCAGCAGGCAGAGTTAGAGAGGAAAGCAGCAGAGCTGGAGAAGAAGGAAAGGGAATTGCAGAGCAGTGCAGCCAGCATTAACCGTGAGTACTGCTCCCTGGGTGCCCTGCCCGCAGGCAGTCTGCTGCTCCGGCACTCTTGCTTGGTCTGCGTGTGATGGGAGGCTCGCCCAGGACGAGGGCCACACACCTTTTTTACAGGCCCTGGGTCTTCCCTCCAGCCCTTCACAGCTGTGGCAGCCCTTCTGGGCCTGCACCTGCCATCACATAACTGACAAAGTGGGAGACAAGCTCAGAGCTGCTAGAGCCCAGCTCTGGTGGGTCCTCTCCCCTCGGATGTGCTGGCAGCACCTTAAGCTGTTCAGACGCCAGTTTTGTGCCCGTGGCTGAGCTGTTGTGTGGTGCTGCCAGGTTAGGACTTGCTCAGACCTCACATCTGGCCTCTTCCAAGGCTGCCATGTCAGCATGTCTGAATGGCTGCATGCACATCATGATGTGTGCAGGAGAGGAGAGCAAAATGAAGAGCTGTTCCTTTCTGTTGTCCACAGCGAGGCAGAACAACTGGCCACCTCTTCCCAAGAAGTGTCCCATCAAGCCCTGTTTTTATCAGGATTTCTCTGCAGACATCCCAGCTGACTACCAGAGGACATGCAAGATGCTCTATTACCTGTGGATGTGTGAGTACCAGCTGGAACTGCAGGCAAAACCCTTCCTGAGAGGATTCTTCTCAATCCTCAGGGGTCGGTACCAGCACTGGTGCTGTTGAGCATCTTTGCTGGATACATGGGATTGAGGCACCCTCAGCAAGGTGGATGACACCATCAAGCTGTGTGGTGTGGTTGGGGAGGCTGGAGGGAAAGGATGGCATCCAGAGGGGGAGCTGGGCAGGCTGGAGGGAAAGGATGGCATCCAGAGGGGAAGCTGGGCAGGCTGGAGGGAAAGGATGGCATCCAGGGGGGAGCTGGGCAGGCTGTAGAGGTGGGCAGATGCCAACTTCATGAAGTTCAACAAAGCAAAGTGCAGGGTGCTGCCAATGTGTCAAAGCAGTCCCAAACACAGATCTAGGCTGAGTGGAGAGTGGATGAGAGAGCAGCCCTGTGAAGAAGGGACTTGGGGGTGCTGAAGGTGAAAAGCTGGACATGAGCTGGCACTGTGTGCTCTTGGCCCAGAGCAAACACTGTCCTGGGCTGATCCCCAGCAGTGTGGGCAGCAGGGGCAGGGAGAGGATTCTGCCCCTCTGCTGTGCTCTGCTGAGACCCTCCCTGAAGTGCTGGGGCCAGCTCTGGAGCCCTCAGCACAGCAGAGACCTGTTGGCAGTGGTCCCAGAGGAGGCCACAGCAGTGCTGGAAGGGCTGGAAGCCCTCTACTGTGAGGCCAGGCTAAGAAAATTGGGCTTGTTCAGCCTGAAGAAGAGAAGGCTCCAGGGAGACCTTAGAGCAGCCTTCCCATATTTGCAGGGGGCTGCAGGAGAGCTGGAGAGGAGCTTTATACAGAGGCATGGAGTGACAGGATCAAAAGGGATGGCTTTGAACTGGAAAGAGCTCAATTTACATTGGCCATTAGGAAGAAATTCTTCCCCATGAGGGTGGTGAGGCACTAGAACAGGTTGCCCAGAGCTTCAAGTTGATCTCTTGGGAATAGGTCACTCATCAGAGAATTTTGATTTGTCTTTTGACAGAGACTTTAACAACTCTCTTGAGCCCCCAAAAGACAGCAGATAGCACAGAATGTCTCAGTTCTATTTGTCAGTTTTGATGCTCTGGAAAGATTTGGATGTAAGCAGCAGGATCAGATGAGGGTCTTAGGTTAAGCTCAGTTTCCTTTCAAGGGAGGGAAGGAAATTAGATGTCCCAAAGGCCTCTTAATTGCTGCAGAGCTCCATGTGTTCAACGAGAGATTAGGGATGCTTGGAGAGACTTTGGAGCTTCCCAAGCACTTACTGATGTGTTTTCTTTGTCTCCCACCCTCCACAGTGCATTCCATCACCCTGCTCCTAAACCTGCTTGCTTGCCTGGCTTGGTTCACAGCCAGCAAGGACAGAGGAGTGGACTTCGGTCTCTCGATCCTGTGGTTTATTTTATTCACCCCTTGTGCCTTTCTCTGTTGGTACAGACCCATTTACAAGGCTTTCAGGCAAGTTCTGTTTGTTTCTGTCATGGGGAATCCATCTTCTGGGTGGGAGGAGCTTTGGGGTTGTCTCTTCCCATCCTCTTTTGCCCAGAGGGTTTTTTCCAGCTCTCTGCCTAGCTGAGCAGATCAGACCCACTTGTTCCTAAGCATGTTACAAGTGTCTGACAGAGCTTGATTGTGAGGAGCTTCTCTCACCTCCCAGCCCAGCCACTCTAGGGTCCAACCTAGGGCATGTGAATGCCAAGGAAGGCAAGGAAGCTGCCTTCACCCCACCTTGCACTGGGCAGCCTGGTGGGTGGGTTTGTCATGCACAGTGGACACATTAAGTTGTGCTGCTGCCTGAGTTCCCTCTGAAGTCATCTCCCCTTTGCTGAATTTGTTGCCTTCCTCTTTGAGACTGAGCAAGGATCTCATCCCTGGGTTTCACTCCTGCTGCCATCTCTCTTGCAGGTCTGACAGCTCCTTCAGCTTCTTCATCTTCTTTTTCATCTTCTTCTGCCAAATAGCAATCTATGTCATCCAGGCTGTTGGCATTCCTGGCTGGGGAGACAGGTAAGCTGCGGGGCACAGGCCTGCCTGGGTGCTGTTCCACACCAGGGCTGGGGCTGTCAGGAGCTTTGAGCTCTGTTTTTGACAGCCGACTGTTCTCCTCCCCCCACCCTGGTTTCCCTAACTTGACACACAGCTTTGGCAGGTCCCAGCTGTGCTGCCTCTCTCCTCTGCTCCTCCTCTCTTGGTCGCAGTACCTTTTGTGCTGCTGCTGTGGGCCGGTGCAGAGAGAGGAGAGTGAGAAATCGTCCACACCTCCCCTGCTGCCCTCCCCCTCACTTAAAACATGGCAGACTTATCCCTTCTCAGCACTGCTGAGGCTGCAGCTCAGGTACTGGGTTCAGTTTTGGGGCCCTCACTCCAAGAAGGACATTGAGGGGTTGGAGCAGGTCCAGAGAAGGCCAAGAAGGCTGGGGAAGGGTCTGGAGAAGAGGGCTGGGGAGGAGTAGCTGAGGGAGCTGGGATTGTTCAGCCTGGAGAAAATGAGGCTCATTGCCCTCCACAGCTCAGGATAGAGTGAGGTGAGACTTGGTCTCTTCTCTCTAGTAACAAGTGATAGGACAAGTGGGACCAGCCTCAGCTTGCAGCAGGAGAGATTTAGGTTGGATATTAGGAGAAACTTCTTCCCTGAAAGGGCTGCCAGACACTGGAACAGGCTGCCCAGGGAGGTGGCTGACTCCCCATCCCTGGAGGGGTTATAAAAGCCACAGAGATGTGGTGCTGAGGGCCATGTTTTAGCACCAGCCTTGGTACAGTTAGAGAATGATTGGATTTGGTGATCTTGAAGGTCTTTTCCACCCAAAACAGTTCTGGGTTGGAAAAGACTTCCGATATCAAGTGGCACCATTAACCCAGCACTGCAAAGTTCACCACTAAACCATGGCCCTCAGCACCACATCTTCACATTTACTGAGCACCTCCAGGGATGGTGACTCTCTGGGCAGGCTGTTCTAGGGCTTAACCACTCCTTCAGTGAAAAGAACTCTCCTGATACCCAGCCTAAAGCACCCTGGCACAGCGTGAGGCAGCTTCCTTTCATGCTGAGCCTCAAGTGTTGATTGCATCTGCATGGTGACAATACTGAGGTGGTAGCATGGGGTGAAGGATTTGACCCAGAGTCTGGGTAAGGCTTAACTCCTATGGAGTTCCCAGCCTGATGGCGTCATAGAATCATAGAATGGTAAGGTTGGAAGGGACCTCAAAGATCATCTAGTTCCAACCCCCTGCCATAGGCAGGGACACCTCCCACTAGTACAGGTTACTCAAGGCCTCATCCAGTCTGGCCTTGAACACCTGCAGGGAGGGAGCATCCACAACCTCCCTGGGCAACCTGTTCCAGTGCCTCACCACCCTCACTGTAAAGAACTTCCTCCTAACATCCAGTCTAAATCTCCCCTCTGCCAGTTTAAACCCATTGCCCCTTGTCCTGTCATTGCAGGACCTTGTAAATAATCCTTCCCCAGCCTTTCTGTAGCCCCCTTCAGATACTGGAAGGCTACTATCAGGTCCCCTCGAAGTCTTCTCTTCTCCAGGCTGCAGAGCCCCAACTCTCTCAGCCTGTTCTCACAGCAGAACTGCTGCAGCCCTCTCAGCATCTTTGTGGCCTCCTCTGGGCCCGCTTCAACACTTCCATGTCCTTCCTGTGCTGAGGGCTCCAGAACTGCACACAGTACTCCAGGTGGGGTCTGACAAGAGCAGAGTAAAGTGGCAGAATCCCCTCCCTTGCCCTGCTGCCCACACTGCTCTTGATGCAGCCCAGTACTCAGTTGCTGTCTGGGCTGCATGTGCACACTGAAGGCTCATGTTGAGCTTTTCATCAACCCAGACTCCAAGGTCCTCAGACCCCACCTGAGTTCCTCTCCAGTGTGTTGTCAGTAGGGGCTGTTCCTCAACAAAACAAGCAGGGAGGGTTTTACCCTCACCCTCTCCTGGTGCCGTTGTACAGAAGGTTGAGTCTGGGCTTCTGGAGCAGGTCCAACTCTGCCTTCTGCAGTGAAAGCAGAGGCTTTGGCCATAGATCAGCTGCCCAAGCTGCTGTGAAGATTGAAAAGGTTAAGAGCCAGTGGTTCTCCTCCCCGGGGGATAGCCTCGGGGTGAGGAGCAGGGTGAAACCTTCCTCTGTTTTTGCTGGCTGCCTGCAGAATGACTCCTGGGCAGAGCTGTCCCCTGAGCAAAGCTGTCCCTGTGCTGCCTGCCCCTGGAGCCGCTGCTGCCTGAGTCACGGGGGACTGGGAGGGGACACTGTGTGCGTGGAGGCTGCCTGCTGCTCGCTGCTGCCTTTCCTGCGGCCAGGCCCCGTGTTTATTTTTGGCTGGGGCTGGTGGTGTGCCTGCAGCCAGCGCGGCCAGCAGGGCGGCCTCGGTTCCCTTCACTCCCTCTCTCCTGGTGGCACAGGACTGGCTGGCTTGCTTCAGCAGTCGGAAAGATTCCTTTCTGCAGCACCCAGGAGAGTGTTGAACATGCAGGGGGCTGGAGCCATCTCTCTCTTGTGAGGAATGAGACAACTGGGGCTTTTTAGTCCAGAGAACCGAGTGGAGTAATCTAATCAGTGCTGATCAGTGCTTCAAGGTGGGTGTCAGGAGGATGGGGTCAGGCTTTTTGTGCCCAGTGACAGGACAAGGGGCAGTGAGCACAAACTGGAGCATGATAAGTTCCATCTAAACATGAGGAGGAACTTCTGTAATTAAAAGGTTGAGAGAGTGCTGGAGCAGGCTGCCCAGAGGGGTGGTAGAGTCTCTGTCTCTGGAGGCATTCAAAACCCATCTGGATGTGTGTTGAAGAGAGGCACTTAGTGCCATGGTTTAGTGAATTAGAAGGGTTAGGTGATTGGTTGGACTGGATGATCCTAGAGGTCTTCTCCAACCTGGTTAATTCTGTGACCTTCTTCAGGTGGTCTTGCTCTGGCAGTGGGGTTGGACTCAAGGATCTCCAGAGATGTTTTCCAACCCCATTCTGTGATTGCATGTGATTCTGAGTGAGGCTCACTGTGAACTGGCAGTGTTCCCCATGGCCCTTCCCTTCAACAACTGCCACTTTCCTCCCTTCTGTAGCTCTCACTTCGTCCCTCCCTTCCTCTTCCTCCTCCTTCCACCACTTAACGTCCCTGGCCCTGCAGAGCTGTCACAGTGACATGCAGGTCTAGGCTGCAGACCTGCCAGCTGATCCCTGCCATGTGAGGTGTCCCAGCCCTCTCTTTACAGCACAGGGCTGGATTTTGTTGAAGGTGCTGATGGAATTGGCGCCAAGGGTACTGGTTTCACAGAATCACAGATTTGTTTGGGTTGGAAAAGGCTTCTGAGATCCAAGAGCGCAACCATTAGCCCAACACTGCCCAGGTCACCACTAAATTGTGTCCCTCAGCATCACATCTACATGGATTTAAAGCCCTCCAGGGATGGTGTCTCCACCACTGTCCTGGGCAGCCTGTTCCACTGCTTGACAACCCTTTCAGGAAGAATTTTTTCCCCAATATCCAACCTAAACCTTCCCTGGTGCAACTCGAGGCCATTTGTTCTTGTCCTGTCACTTGTTACGAGGGAGAAGAGACCAATCCCCACCTGGCTTCAGCCTCCCTTGAGAGAGCTGTAGAGAGCAATGAGGTCTCTCCTCATCTCCCAACCAAACAACTCCAGTTCCCTCAGCTGCTCCTCACCAGCCCTCTTCTCCAGGCCCTTCCCCAGCTTTGTTAACCTTCTTTAGACCTGCTCCAGCCCCTCAATGTCCTTCTTGGAGTGAAGGCCCCACAACTGAACCCAGTATTCAAGGTGTGGCCTCACCAGTGCCAAGTACAAGAGATTCCCTGTCTTCCAGCAGGGCAAGGGAGGGGATTCTGCCACTTTACTCTGCTCTTGTCAGACCCCACCTGGAGCACTCGGCACAGGAAGGACATGGAAATGTTGGAGCAGGTCCAGAGGAGGCCACGAGGATGCCCAGAGGGCTGCAGCAGTTCTGCTGTGAGGACAGGCTGAGAGAGTTGGGGCTCTGCAGCCTGGAGAAGAGAAGGCTTCGAGGGGACCTGATAGTAGCCTTCCAGTATCTGAAGGGGGCCTACAGGAAGGCTGGGGAGGGGTTATTTACAAGGTCCTGCAACGACAGGACAAGGGGCAATGGGTTTGAACTGGCAGAGGGGAGATTGAAAGTGGATGTTAGGAGGAAGTTCTTTACAGTGAGGGTGGTGAGACACTGGCACAGGTTGCCCAGGGAGGTTGTGGCTGCTCCCTCCCTGGAGGTGTTCAAGGCCAGGTTGGAGGAGGCCTTGAGTGACCTGTACTAGTGGGAGGTGTCCCTGCCTATGGCAGGGGGTTGGAACTAGATGATCCTTGAGGTCCCTTCCAACCTTACCATTCTATGATTCCCTGGTCATGCTGATCCCCATTCTGCTGATTTTGCTGCTGATGTTGCTGTGGCCAGGGTGAGCTCAGTCCTCTTGTGGAGAAGTAGATTGCTTCTAAAACCAATAAAGGATGCTCCAGTCCCAGAAGAAGCACCTGGATGAGCTCTGGGTCCCTGTCTCCACAGCCATTGGCCTTGGGTTTGGCTCTTGCCTGTAACCTTCCTCCAAAGGCTGCCCTGGAGCCAGGGCTGGTGGTGCTTCTCCCTCTGCTGTGTCTGACACTCAGCCTGCTCCTCTCCCTTCTCTTGCAGTGGGTGGATCGCAGCCTTGTCCATGGTAAAGGACAACCTGGCTGTGGCCATCATCATGATGGTGGTGGCAGGGTTCTTCACGCTCTGCGCCGCCCTCTCGCTCTTCCTCCTGAAGCAGGTGAGTACCTCAAGGGTCTCAGCTGAAACCCACCCCCCACACACAAGTCAGGCTGCACCCAGGGTATTTTGGGGTTGCTGCCTCCTGTCATCCAGCTGGGGATTAGCTTGTGAAGGTGGGAGAGGGCTACAAGGAGGAGGGTGAGAGGCTGTCTGCAAAGGCCTGCAGGCACAGGACGAGGGCAATGGCTTCAAACTAGAACAGAGCAGGTTCAGATTGGATGTGAGGAACAAGTTCTGCACCAGGAGGGCGCTGGAATACTGCACAAGGTTGCCTGGTAAGGTGGTTGTGGCCCCACCCCTGGAGATATTCAAGGTAGGTGCAACAGGGCTGTGGGCAGCCTGATCTGGTTGAGGATGTCCCTGCTGACTTCAGGGGGAGTTGGACTGGATGACCTTCGGAGGTCCCTCCCAACCCCCAGACCATTCCAGGATTCTATGAATTTGGGCACTTTCAGTGAAGGTAGTTTGCTTGTCCTTCCTGGGTCCATGACCTGAAGGGGACCTGCACTTGGGAAAGTGGCCTTTGAGGAAGAAGTAAGAGGCAGAGGTACCTTTAACAATTAGAGTGAAGGAGGACATTTTGCTGCCTTGGTTGTGGCCACTAAGGTCCCAAATGTCATCTTCACCAAACACAGACATTTTTGCACCTCCTTTTAGCTTGAATCTGTTCAGAGATGGCTGAGCTGATTGCTCTGTTCAGTCTCTCCTACCACAGTGCTGTGTGGCACTTCTCAAAGCATGGTGGGATCCAGCTGCCTCCCAGAGACATAGCTCCCTTCCTTCTTCTGATGGAGCACACAAGGGTTGCATTTCCTCAGTGGACAGCAGAAATGTGCCTTTGGGGAAGGCAAGGACAGGCTGAACTGGTCCTATTTCTGTTGCTTCCTCTTCCTTTCCCCCTCAGTTCTGTCTTGGAAGGGGATAGCTGCTGGTTGTTGTTCAGGTTCTGTCTGTAAATGCAGGAGTTAAGTGTCCACACCATCATAGTGTAAGGGGAGGACTTTTTGGTGTGATATCCACATGAGGGTCTCCTGAAATCCACAGCATCATGTGGAGGAGGAACATCTCTAATTTAAGGGTGGTGGAGCACTGGAGTAGGCTGTCAAGACGAGTGGTGGAGTCTCTATCTCTGGAGACATTCCAAACCCATCTGGATGTGTTCCTGGGTGACCTTCTCTAGGTGAACCTGCCATGGCAAGGGGAGGTTGGACTCAATCTCCAGAGGTCCTTTCCAACTCCATTCTGTGATTCTGTGTTTTGAATGAGGCATTTTGGTGTTTTTTTTTTTCTTTTTCCCACTGTGAACTGGCAGTGTTCCTCATTCCCCTTCCCTTCAACAACTGCCATTTTCCTCCTTTCTGTAGCTCTCACTTTGTCCCTCCCTTCCTCTTCCTCCTCCTTCCACCACTTACATCCCTGGCCCTGCAGAGCTGTCACAGTGACATGCAGGTCTAGGCTGCAGACCTGCCAGCTGATCCCTGCCATGTGAGGTGTCCCAGCCCTCTCTTTACAGCACAGGGCTGGATTTTGTTGAAGGTGCTGATGGAATTGGCGCCAAGGGTACTGGTTTCACAGAATCACAGATTTGTTTGGGTTGGAAAAGGCTTCTGAGATCCAAGAGTGCAACCATTAGCCCAGCACTGCCCAGGTCACCACTGTGTCCCTCAGCATCACATCTACATGGATTTAAAGCCCTCCAGGGATGGTGTCTCCACCACTGCCCCGGGCAGCCTGTTCTGCTGCTTGACAACCCTTTCAGGAAAGAAATCTTTCCTGATATCCAGCCTAAACCTCCCCTGGTGCAACTCGAGGCCATTTGCTCTTGTTCTATCACTTGTTACGAGGGAGAAGAGACCAATCCCCACCTGGCTTCAGCCTCCCTTGAGAGAGTTGTAGAGAGCAGTGAGTCTCCTCTTCTCCAAACTAAACAACCTCATGGAGTTCAACCATTCTCTAACTCTACCAAGGCTGAGGCTAAACCATGGCCCTCAGCACCACAGCTCTGTGTCTCTGAATCACCTGCAGGGATGGAGATTCAACCACCTCCCTGGGCAGCCTGTGCCAGTCTTTGGGGACCCTTCCAGGGAAGAAGTTTTTTCTAATGTCCAACCTAAACCTTCCCTGGGGCAACCTAAGGCTGTTTCCTCTCCTCCTGCTAGTTGGGAGAAGAGAGCAACACCCACCTGGCTCCAGCCTCCTTTCAGGGAGTTGTAGAGAGCAGTGAGGTCTCCCCTCAGCCTCATTTTCTCCAGTTCCCTCAGCTGTTACTCCCCAACCCTGTTCTCCAGACCCTTCCCCAGCTTTGTTGACCCTCTCTAGAACTGCTCCAGCCCCTCCCTCTTTGTCTTTCTTGGAGTGAGTGCCCCAAAACAAGAGGTGGATCCCATCCCCTAGCTACTAGGAGAGGCAGAGCAAGGCCACAGCCACACCCTGATTTTCTTTCCCCTCTGAATTCCCAGGTGCATTCCCTGTATCGGCGCACAGGAGCCAGTTTCCAAAGGGCCCAGGAAGAGTTTTCCCAAGGCATCCTCACCAACAGGAGCTTCCAGACGGCCGCCGCCGGGGCCGCCTCGGCAGCCGCACAGAACGCGTTCCGGGGCAACTAGCCCTGCCTCCTCCCCTCCTGGCTTCCTCCTCCATCCTCAGCCCCACCTTCTTCCTTCTCTTTTGTTTTGTTTTCTAAAGATGCACTTTTTTTGGGAGGGGGTTAACCATCTGTAGCTCTGTGATGCCCACTCCAGATGAGATGGGGGGGGGGGTGTTTGGGATTTTAGCTTCGGCCAGCCCCACATGGTTCTGATGATGACCCTTTAGGTTTTTCCCCCTGTCTTGTTGTAGGGTGTGGGGAGATAGGGAAGACATCCTCTGAAGCAAATATATTTCTCTATCCAGGACATGTTCAAGTGTTTTTGTCTCTCTTCCTTCTCCTCTCCCCTGTCTGGAGGGAAGCAGGTTTTGGGGAGGGGGTTGGGGGTTTATTCTGTTTTCTTCTGTTGGCCTTTGCTATTATGAAGAATTGGATTATCTGCTGTTTCAGGGGACGGTTTTATAACTTTGCATGTAATCTGTGTCGTTAATTTTAAGAGCAGAAGAATGTACTTTTGGTTTGTTACACTTAAAACACCACTGAGTTCTGGCCTTTTCAGCTGCTCGGCTCCTTGAGAGGCAGGGTAGTGGGGGGGAGGGGGGCACAAAGGGAAAGGCTGGGACCAGGAGGACTGGGGTGGAGGCAAAACTTTATTTCTCCTCATCGCCCTACTCTACCCTGTGGCAAATCCTGCCTTTGCTTTCATGAGGATCCTGCAGATGAACACCCCTGGGGCTCCTGTGCCCATTCATGATCCTGAGATCATTAAGGGCTGAGTCTTCACATGGCCTTAAACCAGGAAAGGTAGAAGACAAAAGGTTTTTGACTGTTCCAGCTCTGCTGTTCCCAAGCAGTGGCACTGAAGACATCAGCTGGACTGCTGCATGGTGCCCGCTATGTCCTCTTCAGCTAACCTTGAGAGCAACTCTTCCCTCCCTTCCTCCTCCCACGTTTTTCAGCTGGGAAAGACCCAGTTTGATCTCTCTTTAGCTTGGAAATCTGTGTCGCAGCTGGAGTCTCCCTTTGAGTAAGAGTTGAGGTGCAGGGCAGCGTGGGGACACCCTCCTGCCCCAAGTGCTGTTCTGTGGTGTTCTGTGGCTGGGGGTGCTGGAAGCACTTTTACTTGGTGCTGTCCCATTCTGTCCCCTCCTAATCTAGAAGCCCCCCAACACCTCCCCACCCAAACAGCCACTGTAGGCAGGCATCCTTTCCCAGCCTGCTGGGGGGAATCGCAGGGGTTGAAGAACCCCCGGAAAGGGAGTGTGAGAGCACAGGCTTGGGGCAGCAGGTCCCATATAGGGGCTAGAAGGATGGTCCTTTTTATGGGGAGGCTGTGCAAAGAGGGGAGGAGGTCCCACGGGTGGAGGGCACGGGTTACGGGGGGGGGTTCCACGGGTGGAGGGCACGTATTACAGGGGGGTCCCACGGGTGGAGGGCACGTATTTACGAGGGGGGTCCTACGGTAGGAGGACTGTCTTTTTGTGCCGCAGTTGTCAATGGTGGGGGCCGAGGGTCGGCTGCCTGGCGCTCTCCCCAGCTCCTCAGCCAGGCATGGCCGCTTTGCCCCCCGGCGGCAGCTGCTGCCTGACCTTTTAATGTGGAAAAAAAACCCCAACAACGTAATTAATGATACAAGGTAAATGAGCCCTACGCGGCCCGTATGGGCGGGCCAGGGGGCGGGGCCAGGGCCGGGGAGCGCTGGGAAGGCGGAAGCGCGAGCGGCACCGGGACTGGGGCCGGGACCGAGACCGGGAGCGGGGATGGCCGGGGCCAGCTGGGCCCCTCCGCGCCTCGATGGGTTCATCCTCACCGAGCGTCTCGGCTCCGGCAACTACGCCACCGTCTATAAGGCCTACAGGAAGGTAGGTCCGTGGGGGTCCTTCGACCGTGGGAGCTTCCTAATCGGTGCCCTCCTCCCGTGGGACACCCACACACAGACATTCTAATCCGTGCCCTCTTCCCGTGGGACACACGCACACACACACTCGGTGCCCTCCTCCCATGGGACACCCACACACAGACATTCTAATCCGTGCCCTCCTCCCGTGGGA